>VZTU01026955.1:182632-248467 GCA_013400835.1 Zapornia atra | reverse complement strand
GCTGAGCCCCGGGGAAGCCGCCTGGCTTCCCCGGGGCGCAGCCCCCACCTCTCCCCCACAGCCGTCCTCCCCGCCGCGGCGACACCCGCCCCGCCGTCACCCACCGGCCCAGCCGCCCGGTGCCGCCACCGCAGCCTCTCACCAACAGCCGCCACCGCTTCCGGATCACGTCAGGCCAAGGGGAAGTCCCACCCCACTGCTGCTTCCACCCACCCTCCCTCGCCGCGTCTCCTTCCCCTCCTCCCGTTGCCGCGGGTAACGGCGCGCCTCCCCTCCGCAAAAGGGCGGGAAAGCGCGCCGAGATGGTGGATGTCCATGAGGTCCCGCGGCCGCGTATCGCCACCGGTCACCTGGCGCAGCACATCGGGAAGCCCGTCTGCTTCGTGGGCCGCGTCGAGAAGGTCCGCGATTGGCTCGGCGGTCTGTTAGCGCTCTTCGGGACGCGGCGCGGGGCCTCGGGAGGTGTAGCTGCCCCGGTCGCCCTGGCTAGGGCCTTGCCTCGGTGTGCGCTCTGGGCTCGGGCCCTGTGGGCGGGGGGGCGAGTTGTCGGCTTCCTTTGAGGGAGACCGGCGGCTCCAGGCAGGCTGGGGGCAGGGCAGAAAGCGGCCGGATCTGTCGGAGAAAGTCCCTCTGCGCGGTTCTGGTTGAGGCGGATAAGCCTGTGGCGCATACAGCCAGCTGCCTTTGGAGTTCACAGGCCCCATGTCTTATACAGATTCACCCTACCGGGAAGCTTTTCGTGCTGTCGGATGGAGAGGGAAAACACACGACCGTGGAGCTGAGCGAACCTGTAAGTTGAGGAATACTTTGGAAATACTTGGTGTTGCCTCTTGAGGATAGCGGAGGTTTTGTCTCTTATGAAACCCGGGTATGCCTTGCATGTACTGAGAGTTTAGTCGGGGGAAAAAAACTATTTTTTTTCTTTTCCCCTGAGGTTTTGTCCCTTCTGAAGTCTGTGCGTGCTTTGCCTGTATTTTTAGTCTGAAAAAAACTAAAATTCCCTGGTTTCTCTCTTCTTCTAAGTTTGATTACCTACGCAGTTTTCATATGCAAGTCTTCATCAGTTTTCCACTGTTGTTAAGAGAGAGAACTGATTCCTTGTCAGACACAGCCGTGGCTGGCTACTTTCCCTTCCTCTATTCTGTCTTTACAGTGTATTATATTCCGCTACGTGTATTAACTTTTTTTTTCCCTCTCTTGTTCTTACTGCCTTTATGTGCCTCACAGAATATTTTGTGACAATAATAAAAAGCCACAACCCTCAAATATGGTATTATCAGGAGTTTTTCGAGTTGACATTTCTGTATCCTCTTAGAATACTTGCCATAGCATTTCCGTAACCTCCATAGTTAGCTTGTAGCATTCTTTCTTTCAAACAATTAAAAATCAAGCAATGAATGCAATGGGTATAAGATATGCTTATAACTACTGCATAAAAAAATATCGCTTCCTTTGTTATCATGGGCCACTAAAGGAATAACATCCTGGCATTCTCTTCTGTCTTTAAATATATTTGCCCTCTAGCAAATGTTGTAATTAAAGGATTATTTTCATTGTGATGGCAAATGCTCTAGCTTAACTGAGCATGCTCATAGTCATTACATCTTTTTTTCTGAATGAGTTCTTAAACACCTGTGAAATCTCACTATTCCCACGTGTGAGAATTGCAGGTTGTACACTCTGAATTTAAAGACGGGAGTTTTTGATGAAAAATGCAGTTTGATCTAGCAAAGAGTTTTGTGGTATAAATGTAAAGTTTGCTGACTTCATCTTCAAACTGCAAGAAAATGTCTTATTCTGTAAGTTCTGCTTGTCTCTTTTAACTCCGTTTTGAGTTCATGAAAAGGTTTTCTGCCTTGGGTTGTTAAAACAGATGTCAGCGTCTGTCTAATGATCCCTCAACTTCCTGTAGCAGAGTAAATGGCCAAATTTTGTAAATGTATAGCTGCAATGTTGGGGCACTTCGCAGTCTGTAGGAGCAACTGGCGTGTGCAGAAAGGACATGGCCAGTCCATCTCTCTGTTTTGCCTTATGTTAGTGGAGGAACTTACAGATTGGCTAATCAAAATACTTTCTAGCTACCCTCCCCCCCCGCCCCCCCAGTAGATTCCTTTGTTTTGCATGTGTGTAGTTCATTCTTTTAACGGAGAAACCCAAAATTATGGGGAAGGAATTTATTGCTGTATTCCAGGAGACTTAGTGGAAAGTCAAAAGGAACAGTTCGATGTTGGAAGAGCATTACTGAAATACTACTGCAATCTTAAAATTAGTATCTTTAAAAAGAAAGAATACATGTTATTGCTTGTTATTGCCAGTGTCTTTGTATTCTGAAAACTTGCTGACAGTAAAAATGATTTCCAGTTATACCTCCTGGATCTGGAGTACTGGAACCGCTGTCTGGCATGCTTGATGCCTCCTTAGCTCTGACAGAGTTCTGTAATTTACTCGTGTTTGAATGCAGTGCACTAAAGTCTGGATTCTTCTGCTCTGTCCCCTAGATTAATCTCTGTTTAGTAGTTAAATGACACAGTTTTATACACTTTTAAACTGGTATCTTTCCTCTGATCCTTCTTATATTTTTGTGTTGATACTAAATTGTTATAAAAACTGTAGATCAGTAAAGGGGCTCAAGGCTTTTGTGGTCTTTTAGAGGGATGAGGTGGGGCTGTTCAGTAGTACTGTACCGTTTCACATGGAACAGAATCGATCATGAGCAAGCCCTCAGTTGTGGGGAGTTGGTAGCTTAAGTGCTGTGCAGTAGAGACTGCAGCTAATTTAGTGATACTGATTCTGTATTTGGTATGTTTCCTAGCTAGACGAAGAGATCTCAGGAGTGCTTGAAGTAGTCGGAAGAGTAACAAATCAGGCAACCATCATGTGCATGTCATATGTCCAGTTCAGAGAAGATAAAAGTCCTTTTGGTAAGTAAGAATATATATTATGACAAATTAATTTTGAGTTCTGAACACTTACTCGATAAGTAAGAAGGGAGAGCCTGGTTACCTTTTCATACAGGCAAGCTGCTTCTTCAGACTGCCAGGTATGAGTAGAATGTGGAAAAGGGGACTGTCATGGGAAAAAATTCATACAAAATACACTGGCTTACTGTCAAACTGTAGGGACTGGCTCGAAGCAGGAGCCAGTCTAGATCACTGCCATGGTCTGATCATTCTCCCACTCCTGGCCATGTGGTTCTTGCCTTGCCCTGGACCTTGTGCGGTCAAATAGCTAGTAGGCCCAAAAATAACCCTGCGGAAAGCAAGCGATGAGAGTGTGGCTGCCTTGGGAAAACTGGGAGGATGAGGGAGGCTGGGAGTGCTCAGCTATACCACTTTAAAATAAGCTGTGCTTTCGACGCTGTCATTTGCTGGTGGGGAATTTAGCTTATGCATCATAAGCAATTTCTTTGCCCTCTTTCAGATCTGGAACTCTACAATGAAGCGCTAAAAATTATTCATGAATTCCCTGACTACTTCCCGTTCGGTACTGGGAGGAGCAATTGATTTTTCTTGGCATATATCTAGAGCTTCAGAGGCAGCAACAGTTCTGTAGCTTTCTTGCCTGACAGCATGGTAACAGTTGTATTTATTTCCAGCAAATATAACAAAAAGATGCTGTTCCATGTGCAATGTATTGCAAGTGAATAATGTTATCTTTGAAAGTATACTTACTCAGCAAGAAGGAGAACACTTCTGTGGGTATCTCGCTGTCTGTATATATTTAAACCTTCTGCATCCATGAGGAGCGTTCTCCTTAAGGACTGGACTTGTGAAAAATTGAGGTTCTGTAGGCACCTTTTTGTTGTTGGTGGTAAAGGTTACAGGATACTTTACAGGGAACTTGTATTGAAGACATTTGGTGGTGTTTTAATGTAAAGGTTGCTTTTTTTTTCATTTGCTTTGATATAAACCTACTGAATATGGGAAGTATTTTGCATCTTGAAAATGGTCTCTTCTCCAATAAAAAAGATCAGACTACCCTTACCTATTTGTGTCAGTATTGCATCATAGAGTGCTGGTTTCAGTGACACGTGGTGACTTCTGTTTGGTTTTACCTGGCTCAGCCTGTTGTAACAAAGTGCCTTTTGTGCTGATGGTGAACTTGGAAAATGTCTAGTGCAGCTTAGGGAATTCAAGTGCCAAGTTCCCATCACAACCTTCATTCTTGGTGGGAGTCTAAGCAGATACACCAGATTCAAACAGCTTGTCATGACTAATCATACACACTTCCAGACAGTTCCAGATTTTGTTACTATCCCAGCTACTCAGAGCACATAGCAGAATCCTTACAGCTCTTAAAGCAGCACAGCCAAAGTAAAATCTAATTTTGGAAGTATTTTGCAGAGTATTTTAAATAAATCTTAGCCATGTTCATTAACTTTTAATGCAAACAGATTTCAAGTTTAATAACTAGATTTGATGCCTTAATAAGATTGCTAGTGTTGTGCTTATTTGTAGACATCTCTGTTTTCAGTCAAGGAATTTGTTATAAAGACCTCTTATTTATCAGTTACTACTGACTGGGTGGATGATAACAGGTGATCTATTTTTTCTCTCCTCTCTACTTAGAAGACAGGCAATGACAAAGTTACTGTCACTGGGAAGGAGGGGGCTTCTGAAGTAAGGGTTGGTCTCATACAGCAACCAAGAACATGAGGTCCATGTGGTATGATGCCATGCTCTGTCCTCTACTGCTATCATGGCTGTATTTTAGTGCTCAGTAGAACGAAATGTCATTCTTAATAACTGCATGCATCTATTCCTAGCATTTAAAAGTATTTTGTACTATTCTAATTTAGAAAATTGATACTTTACACATGTGCAGAAACCTTGTGAGGCATGTAGCTACATGCCAAAACTCTCCAGGCCTAAGACATCAGCCTGCCACTAGATGGCTATAGCACCTTCCCCTGCAGACATATCTTGGGGAAACTGGTCTCCTGAGTACATTTCCCAGCTGAGTGGTGAATGCCACAGCTTCCCTCTGCCAGTCAAGACTTGTTTATCGAGTCCTGCAGCAATGAGACGTGGCTAGGCAAGTGGTATACAACTAGAAGTTTCCACTACATGCTTTTCATTTATCCCCTTTCCTATAGACTCTCAAGGTGTGTGAATCAGTAGCCTAACCCTGGCCATATGGCTGAACAGCTTTACTAACAGCAGCAATGCAAGGAACTGTAAAATCTTGCTATTAAAGGAAAAATAATGCTTGGGTCATATATGCCCTTATGGGATAGCAATGTGGGAAACTACCAGCCCATTGCAGGTACTCAGAGAATAACCACGGGCCCTGCTAACCCTCAGAACTGCACTAACAAGATAAAGACCTTGTAGATAATAAAATGGGAAACTGTGGTTTTGTGGGTTGCTGACCAAAGGGGTCACAAGGGCAGCTGTATCATAAAGGCAAAGAGGGATGTTGCCAAAACCAGGGCCAGTAAGGGAAGGTGTGAAGAAGACCTGGCAGTTTCTTTGTGAGGACATCAGGACACTAAAGGCTAGAAACCTGGGTAAGAGATGTATGAAGTGAGTGATGTAATCAGGGCTGACAGGAACTTCCTCTCCCAGGCATTTGGAGCAGGACATCAAGCTTACCATGCTCCCACCACACTTGTGACTGGCTTCTGGGACCTGGCACCTTTTTCCTCTCCTTGCTGAGAGAGTATTTGAAGCACCCTTCCCCGTATCGTGCTTTGGGAGGGCAATGGCACAGCCATAGCCCAGCAGCCTTGCTGCAGAGGCATAGGACATGGCCATTGTAACAAGATCCATGCTGCAATCCAGGACCCCCCACACTTTCCAGCCAAACTTTTCCTTAGTGAGCCTGGTGGTCAGTATGGCAGTCCTCATCGCTCCTGCACAAAGCCCTCTAACAGTGGGACAGAAGGACACCCTGACATGTGAGCCTGCATGCTACTGTGACTTCCCTCTCCGCTCTGACAGCCCAGCAGGAGGATGGGTTTGTGTCCCAGTTGGTTAAGGTACAGAAAGTAGGCCCAGAGTCTGAAATGAACAGACTGAAATTTAGAACGTTATTTTGGGGAAATTCAGTTCAACACAGAGGGGAGGCAGGGGGAAGCCTCATCAGGGGTGTCAGTATGTACTCAGCAGACACTCACAGCCTCTCAGCTGAGCCTGGTCACCATCACCAGCCCTGTTCTGCTGCCCTCAAGCATGGCAGACACAGCCACAGATCATGTTGTGCTCATTTGTAAGCAGGCTGTGAGGAGGAGGATGAGAAAATGCTTGTGCTTAAGCATGGATGGGAGCTGAGGCTAGACATGTAATGAAATAAAAATAATGAAACCATAGGGTCAAAAACATTTTAGCATGCAAAGCCATCTAGTTAGTTCTATCAGAATTGAATAAATTCCAGAAAACAGTAAATGTAAAAAAAACTTGTCTGGTCCTGTATGGAGCCAGGAGTTGGACTTGGTGCTCATTATAGGTCCCTTCCAACTCAGGATACTCTGTGATTCCAAGATTCTAAAAGCAATCTCTGCTAATAAAAGTTGTTAGAAGACAGCAAATAACCCCCCAAATCACAGCTTTATTAATTTAAAAGTAAAACAAGGAAGAACAATCTGATCATTAAAAAAACCCAAACACCTCTCTGTAAATTTTGCAAATTGTGATTACCAATTACAACAGCCAATAGAGTTACACTGTGCCACACATTTAAATTCCACATTTAAAAATCAAAATATTTTCAAAAACATGCTGAGTATCAAAGTAAGCATCTAATTTAATGAAGTTCTAGAATTTGGCACAAGACAACATAGTCAAGTTGAAAACATTATGAGTTTTCTTTACTTAAAATGAGACATTACAAATGAGTAGCTGCATTCACCTGGAATGCAATTTATTAGGAATATTTAGTAAGTGTTGTTACTACAGAGAAATAAAAACATAACATTGACACTCAGAAATCCTCCTTTCCATAAAGGAAGTTTTATTGCCTGTATTATGTACATTGGGTAAATCACACATTAAACCCCAGTTTACATTTATAAAGGGAGAACATTTTGAGAGCTCTTCAACAGCAACACGAAGTGTGCAAAAACACTGTAAAGAGAAATATTTAACAAGAAAAAACCCTACTGCTCTCCCATGCCTACAAATATCAAGTACCTCTTAGATTTTTAACTTTAAAAAGATCTTTGTCAATTAGGCAAGAATTTTAGAATAAATGTAGCATAAGTATTACAACATTAATGCTAAATCAGAAAATATTGCCCAAAGTCCTGAATGTAATCATGTACATCTACAGAAAAAGTTTCCATGTTTCACCATGTTGCAACTACACTGGAGTACTTAGAACTAGTGGTGTATTACAATATATTCTCTTTTAAAACACCAATTTTCACAGTCCTGGCAATACAGTACCAGTTTATTGCTAGCATTCCATTGAGTATTTCACAGCACCCAAGTGTTACATGTGCTGTTTCTACTAGTAAATAAACACACACCAAGTAAACTGATGTTATCATCACATACCTTAAAACAGGTTTTCCCCACATTTGTGTGAATTTTGTTGCCTACAAAACCAATGACAACAATACCCATTAGCTCCTAGCACAGTATTAGCAAAATATCACTGACACTCAATTTAGCAAGTAATCTTCATTCAAGCTGGTAACCTATCTAGAACTACTGCTGGTCAGTGACCTTTAAATAGTACAGCCTAGAGAGGTGGATTTTACACTTTTCAGCATAGACATATGGGGAAATGCTGATTATCCAAAAGCCTTCAAATGTCTATGTAGTCAAAACCCAGAATGTAATTTAAAACTTAAATATTTACAAGTCTCCAGTCCTTGAGATTTCAGGTCTTCACAGTACTACATTTAAATCAATCAATCAATCAAGTGAAACCTCCAATAGTTTGCCTGCACTCTGCACTGAAACAAGACAAATTATATTTCAGGCAACTCCCCTCTAGGATATAGACATGGCTAGGAGACAAGACCCCAGAGTTCTTTAGCATTACAATTCACATCAGCTAGGTATGTAGGTAAATTAAGACCCTGAACTGCAAAGATACTGCTTTGCTACTAACAAAGAAATGGATTTTTCTTTAAAATACAGTTCTTTAGAATACAATTAGCAGTGGCACTTTGAGCTTACAAGGAAACGATCATTTACATAGAAGAAAGGGTGATCAAATAACAAACAGAGGAATCCACAGCATCACTTTGCAACCCGCTTAAGACGGCTTTTTGAAGGTTCGCTTTTGTGGCATATAAACACTGCTTTGTTCAGGAAACAAATTAAAGGGCAGATCAGCATCACCCTGAAACATTTTAATAAAGTTCTTTGGATTTGCTAAAATGCAGAGTCCACAATTCCAGGAGTGTTTTTGAACTGAACTGCTTCAATCCTCTGAAGAAGGACCAGAGAGTACACCCAGAGGCTCATGTCAGGAATTACCAGTTTCCACCAAGCACAGTCACACACACATCGTTTTACTAATCTGAGAGCACTTTATTTTTTCACAGTCAGTAAGTCACAAGTGACCTTTGTCTAAAATACATGCTTGGACTATGATGGACATCCACTAGAGCCTCACATTTTCCAACAGCATTCATGCCTGGACAGTTTCTGCTGGAATGAGATTCCCTGTTGTATCCAGCTGCATACACTTACAAGAGCAGGCAGAAACTGGGCACTCAGTATGGTCCCTAGGTAGCAATAGCAGAAAAAAGAAAAAACACATAAAATAAGGCTTAACAAGAATTTTGTTATAGATACACTCAGAGAGGTGCAGGGACATGGTATCTCAGACAAACTCAGCATCATAGTTAAGTTTGCCTACATTCTAAACCAATGAAACACTTAGTGGATACAGCAAAGGAGGCATGTCCTACTCACTCACTGTGGCATACATATGTGTACTAAAGACGGACTAACATCAACTTACCTGAACCAGCTAAGCATATGCCCAGCATGTCCACCATGCCTGCAGTTGTGGCACCAAGTAAACCAGTTGTTGAACTGGGCTAACTTCTTGTCTTTGCTAAGATCCACTTTTTCATCTGACTTGGATCCTCCTGTGCAGAGGCAAACCCACCCCCACAAATACGCATGTAAATCATTATGCTTCATTTATATTTCAGTCATAGAATCATAGAATGGCATGGGTTGGAAGGGACCCCAAGGATCATAGAGCTCCAACCCCCTGCCACAGGCAGGGCCACCAACCTCAGGCCTGGATCTACCCAAGGTTGCCCAGGGCCCCATCCAACCTGGCCTTGAACACTTCCAGGGACGGGGCATCCACCACCTCTCTGGTGGATGCCCCGTCCCTGTAACACTTATTAGAACAAATTTGGGATTACAACTATCATGAAAGAGTGGCCTGGCTTTAAAATAGAAGCCAGTAAAATTTGTAAAGAGAGAACTGGTGGAAAGCCAAAACAAGAATTATATTGCTCAGCTGTTGTTTTCATCTTACAGACATGTTAAACTTGCCAGTTAAACGAATTTTAGACAGAATGTCTTTCAGCAGTGATTTATGTTTCAGTGAATTACAGACCTGTTTTATTGCAGTAATTATAAATATAGAAAGAATACACACATGCATATATAAAAGCGGCAAAAATTTAAGTTTTTTATTATGGTCTCCCTCAAAATGACATATATGAGTATTTACAGTATGAATACAGATAGAAAGAAAAAGGTGAAACAGAAGGTCTTCCAACAAGAACTGCTAATTAGGTCTCTAATTAGTACTCTAGCTGAATAACTAGACATACCTGGACAGCTGGAAACTGGTGTTCCCATGTTTATCAAACAAAGTGCACAGCGAGGAAGAGGTTTACGGCAACCAGGACAGCTTGTAACTTTTGACTTAGTTGGTGAACCGCTAACTCCATATTGGCTAAAACCTCGCCCCTGATGAGGAATAGCTGAGCAGCTGTAGGAGATTGATTTTCCACAAAAATTACAACTCACAAACACCTTAAAGAGAACAAAAATACTTTGTTGTTGTTGGCTCCATTTTTGTTACAAGTGTGATTGAATTTGTTCAAGCTAGCAAGACTCACATACTGTATATTCTAGAGAATGTCCTGGAAGGCCAAGGCTACTTGTGAAGGAGTTCCTAACATCTTGGCTTATATATCTGGCACACAGTCCTGAGAAGTAAGCCTTAATGATGCCCACTTACCTCAAAAGCACATAAAAACATGCATAATGGGTAAGGTTTGGAAAGGCATTATTTGAAATAATTAAAAGCTATACTTGCTGTAATGAAAAAAATGCTTAAATTTGGTCTTTCCCTCCTTATAGTCAGGTGACCCACTCTACAGTCCCCAGCATGAGGATTTTCCTTCTGTTACAAGTTACGACTTGATACAAGTGAGCTCATACGTTAAACCCTCCAGGGGCTACTGATGTCAATCACATAAGGAAGAAGCAGTAAACAACTCCCTCCCGCTTGGAGAAGGGAGCTGGATGCAGCTTTCCTTAAACAGCTGATGGATACATGAATTCCAGAATAGCCTGCCTTAGAAACCCGTTGGCTCTAAGGCTTGTAATGCACATTCTTACCAGACATGAGTGTGGAGGGTGCTATGGTAAGACCACGTTGGCTAGAGTTGCTCCCAGATGTTAAGTAGATATAGCTTGGACAGGGTGTCAGCTTTTGGTTTAGCTTATGTTCAGAACTGATAATGAACATTGCTGCTGTTCACTTTCAGTTTAAGGTTAAAGGGTTTCAAAATAGCTGTGGCTCCTTTTTAACGTAAGTAAACCTCAATCTGAACTGGTTCTTGGTTCAATTCCCTGGGTTCAGAATCTTCTTCATTATGATGCAGAATTCAGATGAATTAATATCTGAATTCAGATGAATTAATATCTGATTGTTTTTCAGCATGGGTTGAAAAAAAAATCCCCAGAAGTGTTGAAAAGTAACAGTTTCTGAAATACAACCTGGTATTTGAAATAAAAAGGTAAAAAAAAAAAACCAAGAGACCACAAATACAAAGGTAGAGAACTGATTTCCTAGATTAGGTATGAAGAACATAGCTTTGTTTACCATATTCCTGTGCTCTCTAGGAAAACAATTAAGGCCTTTCTAGAAAACTACTTTTAAAAAACCCCACAAATAAAAGCAAAGCCACAGCTACTTTTTTAGGGCAGCCTCAGTTGAAATCTTTCTTTTACACATGAATTTTCATGACAGTCAAGGTGCAGCCAGCGACTTTCTGTAGAAGTACCATCCCACTTCCTTTTCGGATAGGTCATACCCATTCAAGAATTACATTTACCTGGGCTAATGGTTTTGAACTGGGATCCAACTTACTCCTATGGATATCAAATTCTGCACGTTTATGCCAAAACCTCCAAGCATCTAAAAGATTCCTGTAGTTCTCAATCCAGTACTGAACCCTTTCATCCTTAAGTACATCCGATGGAGAACCCTAAAGCAGACAGGAAAAAACATCAGACAGAGACTGAAGATAAACAATACATACTCACTTTTTCAAAGGCTTTACATTATATAGTGTAATTTTTCCAGAAAAAGATTGATTTTCTATTAAACTGTAATGAAGTTTTATAAAAAAAAAAAAATCCTTTCAGTTTGCCTCTATGGTTGAAAATACCCATGGTGCCATGTCCTAGAAACTCATGCCCATCAGATACAGGATTGTAAAGTTCAATCGTATATCACAGGCTGTATTATTGTTATGATTACATACGGAGTTAAACACAGTGCCACCAAGAGCTGTGACTGCATAAGGGTCAAAACAAGTCATTCATTAGAAAACAAACAAACAAACCCACTACCTAAACAAAAACCTGAGTTCTCTTCTCAAAATCCTAGAAGAAAAAACAAACAAACAAAAAACAAATCACACACCAAAACAAAAACACCCATCGGGAAACACACCAGCAGTGAGCAGAGCAGTGGGTATCCCCAGTTCAGCTAGTGAAAAGGACTGGTTTTGCCTCTTTCCCCTACCATCTCCTCAAGCTATCTACAGCAGAGAGTGTGAAGATACATGTTTATAGTTAACACTGTTACAGATAATTGTGCAAAACAGGCATGATAGATAGAACCTCAATTTATAATAGAAATACGTTTTAGTTCACAAGATTCAGTACACTACTAAAGAAACTACGCTTAGGTCTCCTCTATAAAGATTTATTTTCGAGTGCAGCACTAACCTGTAGCATGCAGTAGCTTGCTGTCTGAACATCTCCAGTTCTGTCAACGTAACTTTCCATCAAGTCAACTCCATCTTTTGTCAGCCCTGTTAACAGTATTCCCTCCAAATTTCCAGCGTCTTTCATTTCATTCGTCAGCTTCTCAATGAACCTGTTCAGCTATAAAAAACCCAACAACTACTTAACTTTTGCCATCTGTTCATCTCTAACTCATTTATGTTGGCATATGACAAAAACTTTTCAGGATTTGAAAAGCTTTCCTTAAGAGTGTCTGGCACTAACAGAATATGCTGCCTGCCAGATGTTACAGAAGAAGTTATACAGCTATATCCACTATATTGCAAGAACTATAACACAGAATTTATATGCCTATATCCATTTTATCACAAGTATTTAAGTATTTATTAAGCAAACCTTAAGCCTCCTGATAGGAGGTGCTAAGAGAGACATTACATGTTCTTTAAATACTTGAGTGCATTTGAAAGAAAACATTCCTGCTATAAAACCAAGCTTTAATTCCAGAGAATGTAAACATCTGGATATAAATACTGAATAAGTACAAATAGTCTCCAGTAAAACAGATATATAGGCAATGCAGCAGCATTTAACAAGCTCACATATCAAATACTAATAAAAAACAAACAAAGGCAAAATTCAAGCTGAAGGTACAAACTGAAGACCAAATTATACCACATCCTACTATGGTGAGATTAAAACATACCACTCATGACTCATTGCTTCCACCGTTCACCCCTCCACCCGAGTTTCTGTTGCTTCTAAAGCCCAGCTTAACAGCTTGCTTAAATGTGCAAACAGGAACTTACCTGAGCATCATTGAGGAACTTGCAAGCAAATGCCACTCTGTCTCGTACAGCTACGTTATTTTCGTACTTCAGAGAGAAAAATGGGAACACCACCATCACATGCAAGTTTCCACTTTTTTAGTGAGTCATTTGTAAAAGTCAGAACTTTGGCACTATTTTATAATCCTATGAAACTGAGTATGTACCAAGAAAACCACATCTGAAGAAAGCTAACACTAAATATATTAATTGGTTATACTCAGATACAGGTTATCAGAGCAACACTGCAGCTACTGGAACAGTCTACTCAAATGGCAGGAAAGCCTGGTACAGCACATGCTACATGGTTACAAAACTCTAGAAAAAGCAGCTTTACAAATCAGGTAGAGCTGGGTTTAGCTTTTCTAGCACATACAGCCAAGAGTCTCACCAATTCACAGGGGCAAGAAAAACAAACCAACCCTCATTTACCATATTTACAAAATAAGTAGCCTGACCACTGAATTCCTTCCTAAAATCACAACTGGAAGTTAAACAACCAATCAAAACCTTAGTCCAAATACCCAGAACAGGGATTTCTCACAAATATGTTGGCATTCAAGGTGCAACAATGCAGTAATACTTATTTCTGGTTTTTATTCCCTTTACTCAAAGTGACACTGAATTTACAAAATAATCCTTGATTAAATTAACTCTGGTACATAGCAGTGACCATTACTTTTTCCCTCCTGACATCTCACAATTGAAATTGTGATTGACAAAACAAGATGATGTGCTTGGGAGAATCTTTTTCAGGAAAACTTCAACACATCTCACGAAAGTTAAATTTAAAATTAGAAAAACCCCACTCCTTACGATCTGTCAGTTTTGAATTCATCAATAAAAACACAACTATAAAACTACTACCCAATACCCACAGAACAGTAACATTCTCTCTTGGGGTGCAGGGGGAGACTCATGTTTCTCTCCTCTGGGATTTTTTTTCTTTTTAATACCCTAAAAGCAATGTATTACGACAACTTTGTATTCAACAGGTTTAGGCCAGTTACCCTGTTGCATCACAGGAGTCCTCCCTTGGGCTAAGTAATTCCTTCTGAATCAAGTATTTGTGTTGTTCTTTAACCAAGGTTCGGATATGTTACTCCTTCGAAGGCTCAAAGTGTTTTGCAATTAAAGATTTATTTTGCTCGTCACATGGCAATTTGATACCAACTACAAAAGATGTGAAACTGTTGTGTTTACTGTTTCAGCACAGTGAAATTATTTTAACAGGTAAACAAAGAAAAATATACAATTCAATGCAAATTTAGCTTGATGAAAGTTCTGCAAACTCCCCTGCACTTACTCTGTTTTGTGCATTTCCATTATTAACCTCTCTTCCGTTTCCCCCTCTGCTTAAATAATTTTGATACCACATTTCTAGAGGCTTAATAACTCCACGCAACAAAACCATTTCCTCTAAAAAGAAGCGTGAACTGTACTGGCTATTTTGGCTGCTTATACATGTTCACCAACACAACATTTGTTCTGCTAAAAAGACAATCAGCGATTGTTACCTGCCAGCTTAAAGAGAACATAATACATTCTAATCTGATTAATTATCAGAGTATATAGCACTTCCCCTACATATGTGTGTGTGTATATGCACATTTTACTTCAATGAATTTTAACATAACAGAAGTCTTTACTCACCAAAACACCATCATATGAACCAGACTCACTTGTCAGGAAAGCAAACATAGCACACAGGTAGGGATTGTTCAACTGCAGTCTTAGAGTACTGCACATTTCTCTCCAAAGTGAGTTCTTCTCATCTGTGTAGCCTGATAGAGCCATGGCTACTACATTAAGGTTCAGATCACCTGATTTATTAGAAACAATCAGTAAAAGAACATTAGAGTTAAGAACTTAAAAAATCCAATTGAAACTGTAGTTGAAAGCATCAGTTTGAAATAGCTTTTTCAGGATACAAGACAAAATGCAGCAGAATTAACACTACTTAAAATAAATGTGCATGCACTGGCATTTATTAGTTTCTGCTTTAAATGCCTCTGCTCAGGTACGTTAGCAGTTCTAGAAGTCACAAGCTGACATGCATGACAGCCTTTGTTATAATTTAAGCAACATTACATCAGCTGTGGTATTTTTTGAAAGTTTTAAACCACTAAATATGTTCCTATCACTACATAAAAGATTGCCATTACCATATTTCACATCCACAAGAAGTGAAAAGATAGGATCGTATATAACCATCGCTTAACAGACCTAGCTGGAAGATGACAACTGCATATAGCAGGTTCAGGTTAACACATTTCCTAAAAACATTACATCTATTTCATGTAAATACTTCACTCACACAATGCTTCAGGTTGGAAGGGACCTCGAAGCCCATCTAGTTCCAACCCGCTGCGATGGGGAGGGACACCCTCCACTAGACCAGATTGCCCAAAGCCCCACCCAAACTGGCCTTGAACACTGCCAGGGAAGTGTTCATTCTGACAAAGTTCAATTTTATTTTTTGAATTTCAAGATAACGTGTCTCTGCTCTGAAAAAAAAAGATCCCCACCTCCAGGGCCCAGTATATTAATTCCCTCATACACTAAAACTCTTAGCAAATATTGCTCAAAAACAAATGTTTTCTGCAGACAGTGGATGTTAAATTTCAGTTTCTCCACAGCCACAGCACTGGCAGAAAGTTGCATACACCCCAACAAAAGCAGGTCTACCTGACATCTAGCCAAGATACAATTTTACCAATACAAAAGAATCCCACCCCCTAGTTCTGAGTGTAACACTTCCTGGGCTATGTATCAATGGGAAATTCTGAAACATACAATCAATTTTAAACTAGACAGTAAGGCATATGATAGTCTGAGGAGTAAAAGATCAGGATTTGTCCAATTCTCAGACTCAAATATAAAACTGTTACTTGAAGTGGTTATAAGATAACAGGCATCTTTTCCATACTATCTTCCATAATTGTTTTTACAGAAAAAAATCTAAGGCAATATAATACCAAAACAAAAGATGCTAAACACAATACACACCTTTTCCTGAGGAAGCCCCTTTATTTAGAATCTGTATTGCTCGCCGTATGTCCAGGTTGAAAAGTGCTACAGCAGCAGCTCGCTCCCAGTCCCCCTCCTGTTCCAATGAATTTAAAAAGGGTTCCACATCTAGGTCTGTTCCCTTCTTTATCCACCCACAGAGCTGCAAAGCCAAGGATCGCTCTTCACTCAGATACTGAATAATATCTGCCTGTCTATCAGATCCACTCCTGCTGTGCCTGAGGTTCTCTGTTGTTCCTAGAAATGGGAAGTAAGGTAAATTATGCTTAAATCGCAATTTAAATTGCAATCACAAGGCAATGCTTTGATCTCAATCAGAAAGAGTATCTGAGTATCATATTTTAATACTTGAACATCACGAAAAGCTCCATGGTAAGGAGCAGCATACACAAAGTTGTTTTGATCTGCTAAAAGTCACCCATCTAAACTTGGCGCACGTCCCCCGCTAAGTCTTTTTTCTTTCCTCCACCTCCTAAGATTTTTGAGGTTCTCGTTAGAGTTGACAGGAGTTACCAGTATGTTCAATTTGAAAATATGTAATACACAGACAAGCATCTGCTCTACTAGTTTTACACTTAGCAAGCAGCAATGTGCTAGAAGCTTTTCCACCACTGAAGAGTTATTTTTTGCTCCAAGGCACATAAATATTAATAAGACGCATAATGAATAAAGGGGGGGAAGATTCCATTGATAGATTATACTAATAGAAACTTCACTGAGCATGAGGGCTGTCATGTCATACGCCAGAGGTGATTACCACTTCAGGACAAGACAGCTTATTACTAGCTACACAAAGGTACTTAGTACATTAGCAGTGACTACAGTAAAGTCAGCTTCCTAGAACTACAGTCCTATGTGGAACTTCAAAGAATACATTCGTTCTGTGGGAAGAAAGAATTTTCAGTGCCATAGTCAAAACCCAAATGTTTGAAATAGTTCAGTTGAAGTTTACATCTGAGGACACTTTCATTTTACGATTACCGACTTTCCAAGAATACTGAGAACTCTGGAAATTACTGTAAACTGTCAACTTACACGTATTAAAACACACACAAAAATACCTTAATCCTATATTTTAAATAGACTCTTTCAACAATTTTTAAATTGAATGCATCATTCTTAAAGATACTACAACAGAACTTATCTAAGTTGGAACATTCTTACCCAAAGATGACTTCACAATTGATTTAATGCCGGCATAAACTAAGGGGCCTTTATTTCCTGTAAGTTTTTGATCCATATCTTCAGTGTACTGCTTCATAAGTATTTTCATGTATAGGAAGCCTAATTTGTCCCAAATATGTGAAAAACTTTTTTTTTTTAAATTTAAAGCCACATTTTATTAACATATGCAAAATATTTACAGGGTGTTGCATTATATTTAAAATTTCCATGCATTTTCTGTAACTAGTTTATATATAAAAGTATATTACTTCTAAGATGCAAACTACAGTAAAATAAAGGATATAATGCAGAGTGTACCAAAGTGATTTCAACTGGGGATCTTCGTTTCCAGCTAGGAGGTGATTTCTCCAAACTTGTTCAGTATCAAGACCGTACCTTGACAGAGCTCTGAGCCGCATTTTGGTTGCGATGTCTTTCTCCAAGGAGCTAGCCTTTCCTTCTTCCGTGCACTCGTATAAGTGTCGCCCACAAGCCCACATTAAGGACGTCACCGGACTCCAGGCAAGAGAAATTCTTTCAAAAACAGTGAAGTCGGACATGGTCCTGTTGGGAGTCACTACTACCATTCGATTTTGGCTCGTGGGATGCCAGGCAAACGACGCGATGTAGTTTTCACATGGTTGCACGCTTCTTTCAATTATTGTTGGCTCAGTTTCGTCTCCAATAGGGGTGGGAGTATGCTGCATGTCATACAGTCTAATGATGTTACTGTCTCTTGTTAAAGTAGCTAACAGTCCAGTCCTTGTTGGACACCATGCAACTTTTGTTAAGGGTTTCGGTTGCTCTGTCAAGGTTAAAACTGGCTTTTCAAACTTTCTTAAATCCCATATGGCAACCTGACCTTCATAGAAGGAAGCTACGCGATCATGGAAATAGGGATCGACAGTCACTCCTTGGACAGCCTTGGTGTTTACAAATATTTTTTGGCTTGTGTTCCTCAGATCAAAGATAGCCAGATTTCGATGCATTCCAGCTAAAAGTAGCTTCTGATCCCGGGGAAGCCAACAGAGAGAGAGACATGCATCATTCTGTCCCAGTTCATACAGTGGCTTTGTTACTACCAGTCCTGCTTCCGTATCTCCCGACGAAAGTCTTACTTTCTCTGTAGCAACTGCAGTCTCTGGGGCGTACTTGCTACTGATATCCCAGATCAATACTGAGAAGTCAGCCCGATGTTTATCTAACCCGGCAGCAAGCCAATTACTATCTAATGGGTTCCACGCAAGGGTGTTGCATTGCCGAGCGTGTTTGGGAACAAACTCTTTGCCTATTAAATCTTTACATTTTGAGTTGTGATCTTGACCAAGGCTAGTAAGTACCACTCGACCGTTGGCCTGTCCAACCGCAAGGAGGCATTCAGGATCATACTTTGGATACCAAGCCACACATTTCATGTATGGTGTGTCTGAATTTATGGACAGGAGCGTAGCTGTAGTTTCTTCTGATAACCGCAAGGACCCTGCCTTGAGTTCGGAACTTACAGCAGAGTCAATGTGATAAAGGCTTAATTCCGAGTCGCATACCACAAATCTGTCAACGTGGTGTGGGGCCCACAGAATATCAGGTTTGGAGCCACTCATGTTTAGGGTAAGTTTACACACAGTTTAAGAAGTTTTAAGAAGATTCAGGTGATATCCATGCATGTGGAAACTGCTGAAAAAATAATTTGTAGGAATGTTATCAAAATCCAATTCGTTTGCAATCTGAGATCATGTTTAAACAAACAAACACACAGCTCTGAATGACTTTTAACCCAAGGGTTTAACACATACACTTTTCAGGCCAAAACCTTAAGCATTCCCTGCATTACATCACTTTCTCTGCAGCACACGTTGGGTTTGGTGGTATATACCTCTGGAGACAGAGCCAACAAAGCTACCACAAACTGACAGCAGAATTTTGCCATGTTTACAAACACCACACTAGTGTTAAGGAAGAAGGGATTAGCTGCGACACAATGTGGCATCATACATGGGTGTGCTGCTGGTGAGCCACTCCCTGAAACAGAGATGAGAACTCCTCTGCCTACTGAACTAAAAAACACTGACAAAAAACAACGCCTGTTTTGCCTGAAGCCTGTCCTGCAGCCCAGGAAGGCTTGTCCTCTTTGGGGATTTCTACAGAAATACAACTTCCCACTCCTCATCCTACCCACAGCTCCTAAGCCCACTTCCTGCCCCAGCATCACCTTCCCTTTGTTCACACTCGGCCTAGCACGGCTCGTACACGTACACCACTGCTGAGCTCCACTGACACCACCAGCAGGTGCGGCCCAGAACCGTTACGTGTTCCTGTACGCAGAGACCTCGCAGCTGCCGCAGGTCTCCCGCGTCACAGGAGAGAGGGCCG
Source organism: Zapornia atra (assembly GCA_013400835.1). Classification (NCBI taxonomy): domain Eukaryota; kingdom Metazoa; phylum Chordata; class Aves; order Gruiformes; family Rallidae; genus Zapornia; species Zapornia atra. The sequence goes on along the minus strand of VZTU01026955.1, from coordinate 228,891 downwards.
CACGCCCTCCGGGCCTCCTCTGCATGCTGCCGGTTACCCCTCCCCCAGTCCGGCCCTGACGTGACCCGGGGGGCGCGGGAACCCCCGGCCCACCTGGCCGCTCCCCGCCCAGGAGCAGCGCAGCGCAGGAGCCGCGGAACGAAGAGGCCGCCGAGGCCGGCCGGGACAAGCCGGCGACAGGAACAGAACGGAGCGCGGGCGGCCGCAACCCCCCACCTCGACCGGCCGCGGCAGCAGCTCACCCACCCCGCGGGGCCCTCCGACATCACAGCCGCCCGAGGGCGGAGAGGCGGCGACCGGCCAAGCCCCACCGTCCGCGGGGAAGAACGGGCTGCACACCAAGGCTTCCGACTGTAGGGCGGCGGAGAAGGAAAAGCTCCGGCACTTCCGGCGCGCAGGGGAAGAAAAGCGGTTACGTTTCCGGCGCGCGGAGCGCCTTCCGCCAGGCGGAGCCGCGCACTCGCTCGCTTCCGCGTTCGGGCCGTGCTTCTGTCATTGGCTCACGGGAGCCCCTCCCACCGGCCTGGGGTGGTGTTACGGCCGGCCGCCGCACGCGGAGGCGAGGCAGGTGTCAGGGAGCAGTGATGCCAGTTGCCTGGGGCCAGAGCCGCGTAGGCTGGGCTTGGGGGCTCGGCGGAAGTCGGAAAGCGGGGGCTGGCAAAGGGCTCGTAGCGCGCCGCGTGAGCGCGCGGCACGCCGCGGGGAGGGTCACGTGGCACTTGCCGTCACCGTTCTTGCCTGCTGTGTGTAACGGTGTTCGGTGTCATCACCGAGAGACGGCGACAAGGGTGGCCGGCCCCAAGCCAGCGGAGGGAACAGGCGGGAGCAGGGAGACGCGACGCGCGTGAACTGGGACGGCTTCAGGAGAATCTCCTTCGATTTGCCGCCTGCTGTCGCCTCTCCGCTTCCCGCGCGGAAGCGAGCTGTGACAGACACCAGCCAGCTCGCGGTTCGTGCGGGTGCCGCCATGCCGGCAACGCAGCAAGCGGAGACCCCCTCCCGTGCGCGTGCGATAAACCCGGCCCTGCGCGCGTGAGAAGAGCTGGCTGCGGCCGGTCGGGGGGGCTGATGAGAAACTCTGATAGAACTGTTCCTGGCGGGGGGTTCAGGCGTCTTCCTAACTGTAACTTCGCGAGGAGCAGCTTTGCTTTCTCGGAAAGGAACTCCTGTGATGGACTGCTCCCGTGGAAAGAACGTGTCCCAACTGCAGACCCCGCTGAGGTGTGGTTTGTGTTGGTCACCGTGCAAAGCGGGCTGTTGCAAGTGAGAAGTATGTCTCACCCATGTGGAGTGGAGAGTGCTGAATAATGGGATGTGCAAGCCCACCGCAGAGCTGCTTCTGTAATCAGAGCAGGGCAGGTGGTGACGTAAAATCCCCTCTATTAGTGGCGGCTTGTTAGTGGAAGCTGGAAATCTTCACAAAACAAGTAAAACAAACCTAAAAAATTATATTTGCTGCATAGAAAAAATATTTTCCTGGTCCATCAGCTCCTCCATATGAATGGAGGAAATACCTGACACTGGAGAGCTTCCTAAATCTGCAGATCAAGACATTACAAGGGCCAGTGGCTGGAAATAGAAACTTGTTTTCTGGCAGAGTGCCCTGATTTTGTCTGTGATGATTTTACTCCTAGCAGCTGCAGTAGGGCAGTGGTTTGGATTTAGGATGAGAAGCATGTTGATAATGCCAAGCTGTCAGGCACCTTTCAGCTTCTCCTACTGCCCTGATAACAAGAAAGTGGGGGACACCCAGGAATCCAAAGGGGACACAACCACCTCAGGTGACCCAAATTGGCTATAGGCAGTTTGACTGGGGAGCTAGCAGTGTATTGGCTTTGGTTGGTGAGCAGCTGTCTTGTACATCACTTGTAGCTTATGATTATGTATCATTGCAATTGTAAACATTTATCACATGGATCATAACTAAATCCCATCAATGGTAATTCTGAGTGGTTTTCCTTACATTCTACACATTACATCAAAGATGAAATGGAAATGTTTGTAAACTCCTAGAGAGGAGTCAGTAAGCAAAGTATTTCAATACAGAATGAAAAGGCATGCAAGAAGTTTTACCAAAGGAAGTAGTAGGTTTGTGGCATGGTAACATTCTGAAGGCCCAGGAAACATTGTGTCTCCTTTGGGGTCTGTAACATCTCAGGAGTAAGGGAATTAGAGGGAAAAAAGGTTGAAACATCATTCAAGAGGAAAATTCCATAAGTCATATGAAAAAGGTATAAAATCTCTTAAACTTGAAGAAGCTGTTAGAAAGCCAAAGTGTTTTGCCAGGAAAAAAAAAAGGGGGAAGTTATTCAGGGCATATTTTGAAGGTCGCCTGAATTTAAAGACAGTGGCAGAGAAAGCTTTAAATTTGATCTCCTGGGGAGGGTTATGAAGTTTTTTTAGGTAACCTGTAAAAAAATAACAAACAAGCATTTGCCATCTATCAGAAACTACAATGAACTAGGAGGGATTATGGAGGGCAACAAAAGAGCTCATTTGGCATGAAGGAGGATGGCTCGGGTTATTTCAATACTGAAAGAAAAATATTTTATTTTAATCTTTCATTATATGTAGGTATTGGAAGGTCCATTTGGCCCTAAAGGATTTTGTAGACTTCAGATAAGTAAAATGTAAAGTTTAAAAGTATTCTTGTGTAGTTTTCTCAAAGTTCCTTTTGTATTTTGTACACAGTCTAATTTTGTTGCTCAGTGGTTCACATTTGGGGAGAAAAAATAATATATTCTGGTGATTCCAAGAATTTGCTGCACATCTGGCACAAGGCAGAGAGCCGTGTTGGTACAATCAGCTGTTCATCTGAACCCTCTGTATGGTACGTGCTGTGATATGTTTTATTCTTTGCGGTGGTTGGACCCTGGCTGGAGGCCAGACACCCACCAAAGCTGCTCTCTCACTCCCCTTTTCAGCTGGACAGCAGCAATTGTTTTGATAAATAAAGTAGGGCAAATTGGATGGAAAAATTCAAATTCAAATATAGTAGTCTATTATATTTCAAAGGCAAAGGGGTAGGTTCATGTTTATTTGTTTAATTTTTCATCATTCCACTTCCTCTGCTACTGTTGGAGTGGGACATAATGACTTTTCTACATCTGTTTCAAATAATCACATACTGGTGCTTTTTAAAACAGATCAACCTCATTTGTGTACTCCTAACCTTTTTCCATATGAAAGTAGGGAGCATGAGTTTAATTAATACTTGCAGTAATCACATCATCCAAGTTTGATTTTAAGAGAAAGTTCTTTAGGTAGTAGGGAAGCAGCAGCTTAAATACCTGACACCTTACTCGTTTCTTGAGCCTTAATGATGGTCCAAGTGCACTACTGACATATATACACAAGCTACAGAAGGGGCATTTGGTGTATCACTGGGACAAGAGAGATTCAGAGAAATGTAGAAATGAAAAGTTGTATTTTGACCAAAAAAATGCTGCTACTCTAATGACAGGTACCAAGGAAGTTTAACAGAAGAGCTATCCAGGGTTTTAGAATGCAAGAGAACTTCACCTTCTCAGAGGCCACTGTGCCACAGTTACTAGATCACATGAACTTTTGGGGCATACACGTCTTATAAATGATCACTCTACCCTAGTGAGAAATTGCATTTCCTCTGTTGATCTCAAAATAAATGCTTGGGCAGTCATTGTTTAGCGATGCTGTGAATTTCTCAAAAGTTCTGAGCGTTTTAAAGTCTTGGATCTTTGCTTCTGTTTTCCACGTTGTGATTTTCCAGTTTTCGTTTTCCTGTAGGTATCTCTACATTTGCACCTTTGTCCGATAGTAGCATCTTTATTTATAAATAATATAAATTTACATTTATATTATTAAATATAGATATATATTTTATATAAATTTATATATATAAAGAAGTTTTGTTTTAAGGCTGTATCTCGATGATTCTTTTCATCGCTGCTGCATAATACCTGATTTTTATATTTCCTTGGAGTTTGAAGCAGGGGTCTGTTTGTTTTCTAATCATCAGGGACCTCCTGGATCTGATGGTCTGAAAGATGATTAAGGGTTGAGAGGAGAAAGTGTTCCAGGTGGGAAGGTAATTGCACTGCAGTTAAATTTTAGCTTAGGTTTCTAAGCAGTGGGGGAGGTCAAGTAATTATTTGCCTGTTTTGTCACTATGTCTTGTGTTGTAAGTTCTTAGTTTCAGGGTTAACATAAGTGAAACTCGAAAGAGGACATGTATCAAAGATACTTAACATTTACACCATTTTTTGAAAATTACTGAGTGGGAAATAAAGCTGCCTCACTAATACCCTTAGTAAATAAGAGGCAGACAGGGAAAACTCAAATGTTACTTGTCCTGTTTGGTTGTTACCAGATGGCCACTTTGTACTTGAATGCTGACTATCCAGCTAGCACATCTGGCTCTTTAACTGTCAAGAACATATGTTGCCTTTTGCCCAGCGATGATGATGTATATCTCTGTCAGCAGGGAGGAGAGGTAGAAAGTACCATCCCTGCAAGTGGTGGTTTGGGGGGAGGAAATTACACAGAGGATATAGATGAATAGTTTTCTTAAACTCAGCTGTTCAAAGAAAGGATTGTTTGATGCTGTTACTGAGAGGGCTCAATGTAAAGATTCAAGAACTGTGGCAAAAAGACACTAATAATTCACAAAACCAGTTGCAACTTCTAATTCATAGCATGCAGTTAGCACTGTTGTTGGTGAAACTTGTCACTATTTCTAAGGCATATGAGACTCCCTCCAGCACTGGCCAGAGGTGATACTTGGCAAAAAACTGTTTGCTAGGTTCTGACCTTGGTGATTTAGGGAGCACAAGGCTTGTTTTGTTGATCGTGAGAAATGCTCTGTAGGATTGGTCCCATGGATCATTTAGCTGCGTCTAGAATTCCCCATAAATGTAAGTGTTCAGCAAGAATGCTGTACTCTTTCCAGAACAAAGGAATAACTTAGACATCTTAGTCTGGAATATGGAGTTTACTAAGACTTGTACTTCCAGCGATACAACTGTTGCTTGTTATAGTATGTAGCTGGATTATAGTAATTAAACCCCAATTCAATTCTCACAAATTGAACTCTATTTCTTTGTGGACCCCAATTCAATTCTCATAAATGGAACTCTTTATTTCTTTGTGAACAATTACCTCAAGTGTATCATCCTTTTGTTTTGGTGGGGTTTTTTTTAAACATATCAGCAAAGACTAGTGCTGAGTCAGCTGGCATTTCAAATACTGGTATGTCAGTGTATCTTTTTTGGTTTTAGACTGTCATGGAAATTTCAGGCTGAGGTGTTCTAATGATTCCAAACCACTTTTAATACTTCAGGTGCAAAAGAAAGCAAGGCAGGAAAGGATGGCTGGCAACCATGCCTTTATATCTGCACACTCTTTGTTGCTTAGGTTAGCATGTTTTGCAATAAAATACTTCCAGGGTGAAAAAGGTACTGAGGCTCCAGTTCTTCCACCAGGTCTCTCATCTTGAGCATTCACTAACTGAAGCATCCAAAATTATAAGGCTTTTGAGTGGGGAGGGGGAATCTTTTCAGAAGGCAGAGCATCCTATGCCACTGCATAGGGCTGGATGAGCTTCATTTGTTCCATTATTATCAGCTGTGACTGTCCTTGTTGTTCACTGAGATGCATAGAAAAGTGAGCGAGGGGACTTGAAGTAGAGGCTGCAAGACTTTCTTTTTGAAGGTAATTGGTTATATTAATTGAAAAACTAATCTACGAAAGGTTTGGAGTTAATCTCCTATCTTATCTTTTCAGGGTATCTAAAGGATTTAGGGTCCTAATGGAATACCTGGACCAAAGGGATCCTAAGGTTTGGGTGTTCAACGTCCAAATTTAACATGTGAACAAAAAGTGTGATTTTAAAAGGATAGAACAAGGGATTGATGTGACTGAGAACAAATCTTTTTATAAATTTAAAGTTCTGGTTCTTCTTGGAACATGTTTTGCTTACAAAAATAAATTGAAGTGTACATGTTTTACAAGGGTTAAAGGATTTGAAGATGAAATACACTATATTCTCATCAGTTTCCTCATTGCTGAGCCTGACCAAAGCACTTCCTCAAACTATTTTTTGCAGCCACTTTGTGACTACATAACAGGTGATGTGATCACAGCACATAAAAACTTCTGTCATCTTTTGTCAGAAAGTCAGAGAGTATTTCATTAAAAAAAAATTAAAGTCAAATTTTTGAGGGTGGTTTGGGGTCTTTTTTGTAGAGACAACAAGGTGATCCAGGTCCAAAAGGAGAGTGGATTTTCGGGAACTAGACTGCTGGGAAGTAAAGGAATCCTGGTTTGAAACAGTTCCTGTTTTAATCCTTGCTCTTTTTTCTTAAAAATGTAAGTAATAATTTACCCTAAGACTAATGGAGAACATTTCTGAGGCCTGTATTACATGTGCTCCAGAGTGACACAGCAAGACTGTCATCTGGATTCTCTGAAAGCCCCAAGCTGTGCTTATTTCGGCCGATCATACTACTCTGCTGATACATTCACTGATGACATTCAGCTTCCATTGATTTCACAGTGCTTGGAAGATCCCTGTGTCAGGTCCCAGGTCACCCAGACTGGGTTATCTCCAGGAGAGAAAGGTGTGAAATGAGCCTTTGCTTTCTTGGATCAGATAGGAGCTGAGGAGTCAAAACAGTTCTTCCAGGAGGTAAATCCTCCTTTCCTGGAACACTGTATCCTAGTCTTCTAATAGCTTAGCCTTTAGCTTCCACCTCCTATTACAAGAGAACAAATATTTTGGCCAGGCAGTAGCCTCATTTGCTAGCTGTGTTCTGATTGAATGCTGAGTGAGTCACCCAGTCCTGTCGTTGTGCGTTATCGTGTAGATACACCAGAGGGCAGGATTTAGATAGCATAAATATCTTTATAGCTTAGATAAATTGAATTCAGCAACTAAATGATCCTTTTGATACATTTATTGCAGTCTGATTTTAGAAGGGCCTTTACGTACACAGTGTATGAATAACAATGGCACTGAATTAAGACACATCTAGTATTCAGAAGAGTGGGTTTTAAAAATTGTTTAAAACATGAACTGCAAGTTGCACCCATTAGCTAGAAAAAACCCTACCATTCTTTATAGTGACTATTCTGCTATTCTCACTGAGTGAAGAGTGTACTGGGGGAAAAATGTAGATTTATGGTCATCAATTTTGGTTAATATCATAAACCAAACCAAATTTTGGTTAATATCATAATCCTAAATTAAGTCCTTTTGACATATTGCCTTCATGTACTATAGAATAGTCACTTCTTTCATACTTTAATAGATCTGTATCACATTTGCATTTGGTTGTGGCTTTCCAAGCTACGGGGTCATAATTTACTTTGTCTGTCTTTGTACAGAAGCTCTCTCTTATCTTTGTCAGCTCCCTCTGCTTCTTTACCATTTTTGAATTGCAGTAAAGAGAACAGCAGGAAGTATTCAACGAAGATAGGTTTTGTACCAAGAAATAAAGCTGATACATGATTTTTTCCAGTAGAAGAGGTGACTTAGCATGCATGCAGAAACTAAAGTCTTTTTAACTCAAAATTCAATAGAAACATGAGTTTTACAGATAAAAGTCTATTGCAAACCAGAGCTTTAGTATGGCCACGTAATGAGTGCATTTAAACAGATTGGATAGTCCTGGGAGCTAGATGTACCAAGATGTTCTGTAGCTCAGAGCATGTGGGTCATTGAAACACTGCTGTAATAAACAGCTTAACAAGAAGTCTTAGTAGTGTTAAAAGCACAGCTGTAAATCTGGAGGCGTTACTTCCATCAGATTTTATTTCCAAGTGAATATAAAGCTATGAAACTACATATTGGCAAGAGTAGTGAGAAAATAAAGCACTGAATTGTAAATATGCAATAAGAGCTTAGGCTGTTTCCCGTGACAAATTACTCGCAGTATGTAACAGACCTACAGATTTTCTAGCCAGAGAAATACAATCAAGCTTGACCTCTGTGAGGACTACCAGGTTGTATGTGTATCTGACCAGTCAGGGGTTGTTATGTCTGAAATCATAAATTATTAACATTTTCTGATCTCAGCCAGATGAGATTCATTTTTGCAGGTCCTAAAAATGTGAGAAATCTTTGAACACAGATGGAAATCCATTCACTCAGTTCTGTTTTGGCACATAGTGCAGATAAACCTTGATGACTGCTGGAAAAAGCATTCTATAGCTGATGATCTGTTTCTGGATGGATAGGGTGTATACAAGTCTTCATCTAAGCATGCATAAAGGTAAGAATAAGTATGTAAATGGTATGAGTGATCCATGTGACTGATCTGTTACTAATAAAATGCTTGTTAATCATGACCCTTGTGTATGATCAGATGCTGGATGCTGCCAGCCATTATCATTTATATATAGCATTAACAAATATTTGCTGTGAAATATTGTATTCCATTAAAAATCTTTATTCTCAGCTTTTATAATGAAGTCAACATTTCTTTAATGAATTCAGTTAACCTCAGTTGAAGTGGCCCAAGCTTGTACATCATCTGACAGAAGATGATGTAAAGCTTTCTAGGAAGGAGGCCTTTCAGCAGCAGTATGCAGCTGCTGGGACAGCTAAACCTTCCTTGGGTTCACGGGGGAATTAATGTAAGCAGCAATGCACGTAGGGTTTTCTTCTGGAAGCAGCATGTTCCTCCAGCACTTTTCGTGTTAACAAAGCATGCACAGACTGACAATTCTGCATAGGAATGGTACTGTGTACAATCATGTGGCAGATGTACAGCGCTCTCGTGCAACCAGATGAGGGTTATCTCCAACTTTGCTCAGAGAGTGACCTTACAGGGTTACTTAGTATGTCCTCTCTCACTCTTTAAATGAGTAAGTTACATATGCTGTCATCATTGTGCCTCACAGCACACATGAGTAGGTTGTGGGTGTTTGGCAAGGTATGATTTCTAACTGACTGCCTTTCTTAAAATGGATCTACCACTGGAGATGCAGAAAGTGTACGTTCTAACGATAGAGGAAACCTTGCTTCCAGGCTGGAATAAGAGTTCTTCTACTTGCCCGAATGAAGGCAGAGATGTGTTTCCACTCACTGGTCAGTGATATCGTCTTATTTTCTCCCTGTTGTTTCCCCTTCACCAGAATTTTGATGATATCAGCAGGAAAGGTACTCTGCTTACTTAAAGGCTCCTAGTTAGCACATTCCATTGCTGTTATTTAAACAATAAATGACAAGCAAAGCAGACATGGGTTTTGTACAGTTTTCTGCAAGGGAACTGAAGAGAGACAGGAAAGTGTGATTATCTGCACCATTTTATAATGGCAGTGTTTTGTCAAACTCCACTTCCTTCGGTGTCTGTGGCCAGAGAGATCAAATAGTGCAATAACTGTTGAAGGTTTGTAAAAAGTCCTCCCCTATAAACATTCTAATACATTGCTATTGGGATACATAGCTGCACCAAAAATAGTCTTTAAAAAGGTAATTTGGTTAGTGACTTTTAAGTAATTAATTAGTTTTTCCTTGTAGTTTTTCATATTAGAGAGTTTTGAGGTTTAGAATGTTACTCTCCTGAGTGGATTGCTTCTTTCCCTTCTGCTCCTAACTGCTTTAACTTCCTTCAAGAAGCATATATTTATGGGATGTATCTTCTAGTACAGCAAGTTATTTGATAAAAAGTGAAACTAAAACTGTTTTTCTTTATCCTACATCCCCTACACACAACAGTAATGTCAGATTTCCCAATAGTTCTATTTATTGCACTGTACCCAGGGACTCCTCCAGTGCCCGGAGTCCTCTTTTGAGGCACTTTTGCTGTACTTTTGCTTCCTTCCCATATTACTTAAGTTGTTTATCTTCATTCACTTTCCCTGTCCTCACTGCTCCCCCACCACCTCTACCAGCTGCCCACATCTTTCTCTCTGTTCTGGTAAGAGTTATCAAATGTTGTGCCTGGTTTGCAGCCTTGGGCTCTGATTGCCAAATTCATTAAATCATCTGGACTGAGCAGCCGGTGGAAGAAAGTCAGGTAAGGGCTGACTGCTCTTTGCCGTGTGTGTCTGTGTCAGGGGCTGGTGGTAGTAGATGCCACCAAGTGCTGCATTCACTACATGGCTCCTGTTTCTTATTAAAGGTGCACAAACTTTGGATCCCTGTTTTAAATCCCATAGCAAGTAGCCTAAGAACTCAAAGGCTGATTGCATGAAATTCACTTGAGTTAGAAAAGAAGCTCATTGGATATTGAAAGAGGGAAAAAATGTTTTCCCCACCTTGTTTAGTTGCAGGTAAAATATTCCCCATCAATTTTAATAGATTTGGGTTTCTATGGGTGTAGTAGATAGGCTTCCACAGGCATAGTTCAGTGGATTTATAATCACAGGAGGTCAATGTTTGCTAGTTGGGTACTTCTAGAAGCCCTTCTTGTTGCCTTAGGCTTAGGGAATCTCTAAATGACTCTAACTGTTTCCATTTTGCATTTTTAGTTTAGCATATGAAACAACATTAATGCTAATCTTTTGATTTGTAGTTGTTGTTTGTTCCTTTTTTCTTTCTGTTTCTCTATTTTCCCATAATAAAATCTGGATCATAGCAAATCATCAGCCTTGTTAATGAAGTCTTTTGATCAGGAGACCAGGAATTCTCTGAGAGTAAGTATGTGCACTCTGCCATGTGGTACTCTAGCAGCTTTCTTCAGGGCATGCTGTGCTTCCTGGAAGCAGAATAAACAGATGTGCTTTAGCATTTCTTGGAAAGCTGAATGTCTTCAAGAAAGACATACCGATGGCAATTGATAAACATGTTATTCGCTCTGATTCTGCTAAATACCCAATTAAATCTTCAATATCAACATCAAAGTTTAGAAATCAAATATACTCTGCGTTTTCATCTTTGAGATGTGCTCTACCTACACAACTGAAAAAAAAGAGCAGAAATTACTTACAGAGAATGAAAGCCTCAACACTCATCATTTTCGTCGTAAGACAACACTTCCTAAGCTTTGCCCACTACTTACCCTGCTGCAAGTGTCTTCTGGTCAATGAGAGGTATTAATTTCACCCTGAAACTTCCATCAAGAGCTGGAACAAAAAGAACACACAAAAAAACCCCAGTGAATAGACAACATCACTGTCCTATAGAATTAGATACTGAAGTTAGTTTTGGTGTGTGTGTTTCTAAGTAGTGTCCCAGACACAAGCCACCAATTTGATCTCAAGTCTGGAAAATCTGTCTTAAGAAAAGTTAAAGGGTGCAATTTATAGGGCATTTAGGTAGATTATAGAAGTCTGAGGGCCTGATTCATCCCAGTGATGAAGGCTGACTCCTCATTCTTCCCTGTGAGGCACTGACACCAGTTGCCCAGAGCAGCTGTGGCTTCCCCCTCCCTGGCAGTGTTCAAGGCCAGGTTGGATGGAGCTTAGGGCAACCATAGCAGTGGGAGTTGGAACTGGATGGGCTTTGAGGTCCCTCCCAACCCAAACCATTCCATGACTGTATGAGTCTCCCTTCTGCAGCACCATTCAAAGGAGCTCTCCATTCTCTCCTGGCACCAAGGCGCAGAGAGAGACATTCTGCCTGGTAGGCAGTGCCTAAGCGATGACCTGCTTGGCATCTGTGCAGAACTCCCTGAAGGCATCTCTTGATCCCCTGAGACATGCCACTGGCATACTTTCTTGATTTTTTAACTTAACACTGTGACAGTACAAGAAGTCTGTCGATTGACTGAGCAAATATAATTTGCATGCAACATGCGGAGAGCTACCTAAATGTCAGCCCCGTTTTAGATTTCCTGTCTGTGTCTGATCCCCCAGATGATTTAAAGATCAGAATTTCTGAGGAAAATTACTCAGGAAGACTTCTTTTTTCTTAAAGTTGTCTTTTATTTCCACTTTCAAGACATAGTCATGGTCCTGGCAGAATTCTAACAGTTGGGTTAGAATTCAGTTCTAGTCTTCTCTCACATTGTTGATCTAGCCAGTGCTGCAGCATTAAGATGGACAAGCTGAAGAAGTGTGGCTGACAAAGTGATGGGTAAAGATGCAGATTATCTAGAAGTGAGGCTTTTAGTGTGAAAGTTCAGTTGTTTAAAACAGGAAAGCGCTTGTGCTCCCAGAATGACACTGTCCCTTTAATAAAATGGCTTGGTCTCACACTCAGCCCTTGGCTAAGTGCCTGACTATCCTCACTTAAATTTTGTCCAACTAAACAGCAGTAATGGACCATAAAGGATCTAGATGCAAGGTAGAGACGTTTACAAGTGGGTAGGCTGTTTATTTACAGATTACTTTATTTTTGTGTACAAAACATGACCTACTGGACGCATTTTCTGCACTGACAGCTTATTCAGTCTGCAGTTTGCTTTTGAATGCCTTTGAAGCTAAGAAGCTATGGTATTTTCTTTCTGTTGCTAGAGAACTACACTGCTGTATTCTGTGTATGTAAATGTTTGCTGGACTTGAAAAGAGGATTTAGGAAGGATATCTTTGTTATTAATGAAATTTAAAATTAATTATTGTAAATTAAAAGCTTTTTATGTAAATCAGGTTTAATAGACTTCAGTTTTCTCTAGAAATATGTTGAATTGCTGACTTATATGTTGTAATGTTCTTTTTATTAGTGTATATTGTCATTAGAATATGTTGTTATGGAAAGTACTGCACACATTCTGTAACGTTAATAATACATTCATATACCGAATTTCATTACTATGGCATTGTTTCTCAGAAGAATTAAGTGGTTCATATGGATGCCCCAGACCTAGGTAATACACCTGCATCCCAAAACACCCAGGTCTTTGTTGATTCCTAACCATTAGGGATTTCTAGAAACAAACTATATTCTATGTTTTCTGTAGTATTTTTGATAGTTTAATATAATAAGGTTAATAGCAACATACATCAGTAACAATTCCTTTCACCTCACCTTTCTTTGTTAGAAGTTCAAATAAAAGCTAAAGATAGCATTGGCTTTTTTTTTTTAAGAAAGAAAAGGGACCACTGTGTTCTACCCATGTTTCTTCTCAAATGAAACAGGTTCTAATACACTTGTGAGCTACAGTTGGGATTATACTGGTTGCTATGCTTAAATCACCTACCCAGTGACATTTTATAATTGTTTTTAAAATACTGTCTCTAGAATCAACCTTCCCACAAATGTGTATTCTGTATGTAATTAATCTGTATTTATTTAATTGCATCTATTAATGAAGTATTCACAGGTGTGTGGGTTGTTTTTTTTTGTTTGGTTGGTTTTTTACAGGAAGGAGAAGTCATCTAATTTGGGATCCAAGTCACTATGTGGAAAAAACATTTTTTCTTTTGCATTTTATTTCTGGCAATAGCAACAAACCAGATAGCATATGGGCAAACTAGAAAGAAAGGTAGGAATTCTTATTCTGTCATGCAAAAAGATGAGGGTAAAACCATTTTCTTAAAATTTCTGATTTACTGTGGTGTATGTCTCTGCATATTTCAAGATAATTAGCTAGTAATTGACAAGTTATGTATGCATTTATAGAGCATAGTTTGTTTTGATTATCAGGTCTGGAAAATGTCTCCTGGAATGTGGTGACATTTACTTTGTCATGGACTCTGGTTTGATCTATGATTTTCATTGACACTCATAAGTTTTTTTAAGATAAATGATAAGGAGCCTAACTTTTAGTTTGAAATTGCATGTGGAAAATTTTGTATACAAAAATCAAATAAAATGCTAAAGCAATCCCATCAGGACCCTAATTTGAGAGTTTCTTGTCTGTAGGCTGTTTTTATAATACTGATATGAATTAAAGTAACTTAAATTTAGTTGGCTTCAGTAGAGTTTCTTGGATTTTACAGTGATAATTATCCTTAGAAATTTTACTGGGGTGGCAGAGCAATGCTTGGGGAAATGATTTGAGGACTGGGATTGTTGCAGAGATTTACCTAAGATCTGTTGTGCAGGTGTGCCCATCATTCATAGATTTAACTTTCTTGTCCCGTTACAGGTGACAGGTGTCTCATTGATATAGTCTTTATCTTGGATAGTTCAGAAAGCGCAAAAAATGAGCTGTTTGATTTACAGAAGAATTTTGTTCAGAACGTCAGTGACAGCATTTTCCAGATGAAGCCAGTTAAGTCTCAGAAGTATAATGTCAGACTGGCAGGTATGCAGTTCAGCAGCACAGTCAGCATTGATCATCCCTTTACTGCCTGGAAAAGTGTGCAGAATTTTAGAGACAAAATCAAATCTCTGGGCTTTATTGGCCATGGCACCTACTCTTACTATGCAATTTCCAATGCCACTCAGCTGTTTAAAACCGAAAGCCATGAGAGAAATGTGAAGATGGGTTTTTTGATGACTGATGGTGTGGATCATCCAAACAGCCCTGATGTCCAGGGTATAGTCACAGCAGCTAGGAGTCTTGGAATACATTTTTTTACCATCTGCCTCTCTAAGAAAAATGTCCAAGAAGAAAAATTGCGTGTGATATCTGGTGATTTGTCCTCTAAACATGTCTTATGCCTGGATGATCAGAACTTAATAGTGGATGTAGCATTGGAACTGGTAAGTAATGCTGATGTTAACCTTGTCACCCGTTTGCCCATGGCATATTTCATTTAACCTTGGTCCTGTCCTGAAAGCGGTGCAGAGGTTTTTGTGGTGCATGCCTTAGGAGTCGGGACAGAGGGAGCTTCCTCCTCCCAACTGCTCTCCAGGGAGTTGCACATTTGGACAATAATAGCTCAGCTGCACTGATCACTGATGGAGAGACAGGGTATTTACCAGCACACAGCATGTGTCTCTGAGTGTAGGGTAATACTTTGGAAGCTAACTTTCTTTTGGGAAAGAGTGGCCAGAAAGCTGCCAGGCAGAAAAGGACCTGGGAGTGCTGGCTGACAGCTGGATGAACACGAAGCAGCAGTGTGCCTAGATGGCCAAGGCGGCCAACAGCATCCTGGCTTGTATCAAAAATAGTGTGGCCAGCAAGATTAGGGAAGTGATCATTCCCCTGTTCTTGGCACTGGTGAGACCTCACCTCAAGTACTGTGTTCAGTTTTGGGCCCCTCACTACAAGAAAGACATTGAGGTCCTGGAGTGTGTCCAGAGAAGGGCAGCAAAGCTGGTGAAGGATCTGGAAACCAAGTCGTATGAGGAGACCTGAAGGAAATGAGGTTGTTTAGTGTGGAGAAGAGAAAGCTGAGGGGAGACCTTATTGCTCTGTACAGCTACCGTAAAGAAGGTTGTAGCCAGGTGGGTGTTGGTGTCTTCTCCCAAGTAACTAGCAATAGGATTAGAGGAAACGGCCTCAAGTTGTGCCAGGGAAGGTTTAGATTGGATATTAGGAGAAAAATTCTTTACTCAAGGAGTGGTCAGGCATTGGAACTGGCTTCCCAGAGAGGTGGTAGATTCACCATCCCCGGAAGTGTTCATAAAACATGTAGATGTGGCACTTCAGGACATGGTTTAGCAGGGATGGTGGTGTTGGGTTGTCAGTTGGAGCTGATGACCTTAGAGGCCTTTTCCAACCTTAATGATTCTCTGATTCTATGATAGCTTGTTCTCATGCATGAGGCTGATAAAATCACCACCTCCTTCCCCTATATATTTTGTTAGTGTGTCCTTCCATAATAAGGCCTTTCATTAGGAAGTCTTTTCATATTGCAGTTAGGATTGTTCATTAATATTGTCTATTTAGCTGTCCCATTATATCTCATTTGTTTTCTGATCATTATGGGTCAGATGAAGTAACTCCCTATTGCTGCCAGAGAACCCTTTTTCGTACAAGCAGATCCACAAACTGGTTCTTCCCACTGTGGGGAAGGGATGAAGGTATTCACATTCTTTGCCATTCACCTTGGAAATTCTTTAAACCAGAGAGGAAAAATGGTTACATTAGTACTCTGTTAAATTAAATTTGTACAAAAGTAATATTTTTCTTTTCTTTGCAGGAAGCCTTGTTTCAGAAGGAGGTAGGTTTTTTAACTTTTTGTGTGTTATGATTACTCAAATTCATACTAGATCCTCCTGATGTCTGCTGCTTCTATAATGCAGCAATACTCCAGGTTTAATCAACCCGGGGAAAGTTTCCAAACATGGTTTCTTTTAATTTAACTTTGATCCATTTCTTCCATCCCTTCTGAGAAATCTAGAACTTCTGTTCATTAGTGAGTAGTATCAAGGGTAAGACATAGAGAACTCTTCCTGTGAGGGTGGAATAGGACTGGTGCAACACATGGAAGTTCATTAGTGGTCTCATTAGAAAACAATAGCAATGTCAAAATGGTCCAAAAATTATGTAAGGTTTCATGGTGCTATATACTATGTATAAAGTATATGAAACATTCATAGTTAAAGTACCAAGAGACTTATTTGCTTTGGTTATAAATAATTCAAGCAACTGATTTTGTTTGGGCTATACAGAAGTGTAATGCTGATTGCGTAAGAAATATATAAGATTATTTTCTTCCTGTTATTCCACTTTAATGTTCTCTAGTCTGTTGCTAGGCAAGAACAGAGTATGTGAAGGTTTTTGGGGTTTTTTTTTACTTTGAAATATTATGTTTTTAAATGTCCTTAATGTTTCTATTAACCTTGTAGTGTACGATGAAGAACTGTGTGTGTGAAAAGGGAGAAAAAGGAGACAGAGGTGATTCTGTAAGTATGTGTGCATTTGAAAAGCTTCCAGAATTAAACTTTGATTCATTGAGATCAATGTTGCACAGTGTTTGAATTGGTTACTATGTCTGTAAACAGCAGGACATTAGCTGTACTGCAAAAAGAAGTGATGTGTCATGTCACTGTGAAAGGCCACTTATGGCACAGGAGAAAATCTGTCACATACTGTCTGGGAAATATATTTATATTATATGGTAACAAAACACAGCGGATAAATGGGCACATGATTTTGAAGCCCAAATTGAAAGGTTTATTCTTGAATCTTGCAATGGGTAAGGAAAGGTCAATTGACAAGGGCTTAACTCCACCAGCAGCTTCTATGTGTGTAAGGGATAAAGGTTCAAAAGACTGAGGGTGATGGCACATGTGAAGAAAGGTCTAAAACTCTGCGACCTGCGCTCTTTTTTTCCCTCCTGTGACACTTAGATAATGGTTTCTTGGCTCTGGTAAAGAAGAGAGAAGTGGGAGCCTCTCTGATCCCTTTTGTATCTTTAATAGTTCCCCGAGACAGCCAAGAGGATTTTGCCTTTCTCCTTAGACACTAAGCAACTGGTTGACCATATGTGTAGAAGGTTATGACAGCAGGGCCTATCATCCAGTCCCTCAGCTCTGGCTAATGTGCACCTGGAACTAAACCCCTGTTTGCAATTTAAAATTCAAGATCCAAGTATTTTAAGGTTTTTTTATCCAAAATTATTGGGTGTAACCTATTATATTTATTTCTTTTATATACACACATATACATAGGTTTTCTGTGACAGCTTCTTGTTTGATTTTATGTAGAAAATAAATTTATCATTAAATACTGATTTAAAAAAAATCAGAGATAACTTATAAGGCCAGATCATTTTAGCTAAGTGAAAGTGTCACATGTACCATAGCTGAATCAGTGTGGTTTCCTACCTAAGCTTATTCCCAAATGATTTTGGGCTGCCCCAAAGATATCATCATAGAGAAACTGGAGAATTTTTTCCTCAAAATGGTAATAACATTTTCCTGCTTTGTTTCAGGGCAGTGCTGGTAAGAGAGGGGAAAAAGGTGAGCCAGGACCAAAAGGAAACAAGGTAAAATGAATTTTAATAATAAAGCAAATATCTATCTAGTTTAATTTGGACCACAGGAGGCATTATAGCATATGTTAAAGTATAATCCAAAAGATTGTCTTTTGCTGAGAGATGTTTATAGTCAGCTGCTTTAGAAGGGGCTTTAGAAGCGAGAGAGAAATTTGGAACTAAACTGCTACCAAGTAAACACTGCCTATCATTCCATTTTATTCTCTGACAGCTAGGTCTCTGAACCTAGCTGAAGCCTCTCTAGGGCCCACAGAGCTTTCTAACAGTACACAGATCTCTTGAGCAGAGCAGCTTGCTCTGATGATTAAGTTTGCATCTAGTAACAGTAGTGGAGTTTTCTATGTTAATGTTTAGGAATTGTGTTTCCTTGATTGTGGGAGGAAGAAGTGTGGATGTTTGTAAATGGGAAAAAGCAACTTCTGCTTCTTAAATAGTGTTCTTGTTTTAGTATTATAGTGATAAATAAAAGAGCAATACATATTTCAGTTGTATTCCTTTGCTTCCAATAGGGTGATGCTCAAAAAGGAGATCGTGGAGAAAAAGGTGAAGAGGTAGGTGACTACTGCAGTGCTAACACAGATCTGGCTTTGCAGATTATCTTCTGGATCACAATTCACAATTTAGTTGCACTGAACTGAAAGTATGTTTTCCATTTTTCTCACATCTACTTTATTCACTTACTTAGAGCACCCAAACTAAGTTCTGATCTAGAGAAACACCTGTCCTGAAGGGAGAAGTCTAACCATGTGCTTAGGTGCAGAGGCAGGATGCTACTGTCAAAAGGAACTCTTGAAGCTACGTGGTTTTGTATTGACTTGCATTAGACTTATTCCAAGCATAGAATTGACAATGCCATCACTAAAAACATCTAGAGAGTTCTTCAGTGGCTTCTGACATCTGATGTTTCTCAGCTGTAATTATTGTTGATTTGCAGTAGAAAGATTAAGAGTACTCCATGCACAAGAGCAATTCCATTTAAAAGGCCCGCTTAAATGGGGGTGTGTATCTGCCAAGGGGCTGGCAAACCCAGTCGTGCCTTTACAGCTTCTGTTAGGAAGAAGAAAAAGCACACATCCAGGTTTGCAGAGAATTATATGTTAAATGATTCCTGAGAGATATTTTTGGTTTTTAAGAGTTAAACTTCTGAAACGTAATTCTTTACTGGGTTGGGGTTTTTTTTTCCTTGTTATGACTTTGCTTTCTCTTGTATAATTTTTCCCTTGTGTTGGTTTTTTTTTTCTTTTTTTTGAACTTTCAAATAGGGAGTTCCTGGCTACAGGGGAGACAAGGTAAGATTTTTATAGAATAGTAGTCTGAAAACAGATATGTCACTTGCTGACAGTATAAGAATGGAAAGAAGAACTTGTCTTATCTTTTTGTTATGAGAGCTCCTAGTGCAATCCCTAGAACTAAATTCATCATTTATGTAAATTTTTGCAGACTTACTTGTTGGAATTAAAAAAAAAAAATCAGAAAACATAATCTAAATATGAAACTGTCAAAGACCAGAAATAAAGCTTCTGGAAGGAAACAAAGTTGAGGGTTGAGTAAGAGATTAAGTAGAAAGAATGTGAAATTGTTTACTGCGAACGCAAACAGGTGTGGTAGTCATTAGCCTTCAAAAACCTTACCACCAGGAAGTTCACTTTTAAGCTAATTATACCTTTTGAGTTCTAATGTTTTGTCAAAAAACAGTCTCAAGATAGGCCCTCCAAGAAGCTAAAGAAATTACATGCTGCAATGAGTTGTGAGATTCTAGAGCTGAAATTTATTTTCAAACTGGACCATCACAGCCATAACAGAAACCGAGAGAATTCCATTTTGACTGCTTGGTTTGGACACTTATCTCCCTGCAAGGGTTGTTAATAAAAGCAGTGATTCTCTGAATATTTGCATTCATTAGGAAAATGCTTCAGTCATTTTTATGGAAACATTTCATGGAAATGGGAAAAGTAGGCTCATAGGTCTAATTTTCATGTGTCTATTGATACATTAAATCGTCAGTGGAACTCATTAGTAATTCTCTTCCCTCGTTCCATTTGTACAATCTCAGAATTGTTATTCAGGAAAATCTCAGACATCACAATAATGCAATTAGAATATAAAGAGGATCTCTGGAGGCATCACGGCGAGCTGGAAAAATACAGCAGAACTTACTAGATGTTAAATGTCTTAGCCTCTTACAATGTAGGCTGGAAATTTTGTAGGCATTCTTGTAGAGAAAAAGTATTAATCTTGAGCAGAGCAGACCATGCCACTCTCAGGTCCTTGGAATGTACTAACCCTCCTGTGCTACTGAACTGTTTGCACAGCCTTTAATGCACGTAATGTAATCCAAACATCTTGTTTAGCTCTTAACCTTTTGATTTCTTGTAAAGGGTGAAAGAGGAGAGTGTGGAACCCCAGGAATAAAAGGGGAAAGAGTAAGTATTAATATTTATTTGAACTGTTTCATGCTGATGAAGATACTAGAAAATCATGTAACATATTCAAAA
Organism: Zapornia atra; assembly: GCA_013400835.1. NCBI lineage: Eukaryota > Metazoa > Chordata > Aves > Gruiformes > Rallidae > Zapornia > Zapornia atra. Next base: position 208,699 of record VZTU01026955.1, on the reverse strand, counting down.
ATTGTAAAGATTATTGTAAATTTGGAACATCTCATCATTCCTTATTAATAGAGATACATTCATAGTAGGAAAGTGTTTCTTAGAAACTGAACCCACAGTTCACCATATTCTATTTTTTTCCATTTTGCAGAAGAAATGTAGTCACTTACCTAAAATATAATCTGTCCTGACCAATGCCAAGCCCTGCTTACAAAGGCATAGTAGTATGTTATGGAGTTCATCTTTTTTGTCCCTTGAAACGTTAATTTTTCTTCGAGTGTATAAAGTTATATTAAAATAGAAGCAGGTCTTGCACAACCTGAACAACTTCCAGGTTTATCAGCCCATCTGTGCTGATATGCATTAACACTTCTATCTAGTCCTCCTCTTCTTTTAACCTTAAGTGCAGAAATGATAACAAGTGAATATAGAACTTTGCCTGGTTATTATACTCTGAAAGATGGCAGGACAATGTACTCCCAAGTGAGACAATCATGTATCTTGAGTTCATGTAAATAGGTTTGCATAAGTGCTACAGATCACTGGTTTATAGTTAGAGTTGTTAGGTACTACCAACTAGATTGCAGTAAAACGTTCTATCAAAGCACATTTCTTCAGTTTTAACATCCATATTATGCTTACCTTTATCAAAAACCAACCTGAAAAGGATATGGTTCCTGGAACCTGTTATTTGGTGATGAATTTCAGGTAGGAATTATGAAACATTTAAAACAGCAGTATTTGTCACAAAATAAAAAGGGCATTATAAGACAGATCTAAAGGCTGAGAGTGTCTTGTGAGATGCTGGACTTCAAAATGGCAGCGAGTGAGTCAGAAAAGGCTGAAATATCAGTGAAAAAGGAGAAAGAGTTGCATCTCTCAAAGGAATAAAGAAAGATCATAACTTCTTTATCCAGGCAATACGTGAGAAATAGCACGAGGCTATGTGAAATGTCTAGTCAGATTGAAGGAAGCTGTTCAGAAGTTGGCAAAGAACATAATCAAAGCAGCCAAGAAATCTGCACATAGAAAGCATATGCCAGGGCTTGCTGGAGATCTACTGGTTGCATTTCTGTAAATGGGCTAGAACTGCGTGGGGTTATCTGCTGTCTCTGGTGGCTGATGCTTGGCCTGGGAGCAAATGCCAGTGAGCAGAGAACTGTTAAAAATCTGCAGGGGAAGACAGTCGATGGGATGTGGCTGCATAGGTATCACTGCACAGTTTGTCAAGGCTACGAGATGTTCAAAATGTGACACATGCCTTGAAAAATGCTTATACAGAGAAGAGAAAGTACAGTAAACTATTTACTGGAAGCTATATTTGCTTTAGAAATAAGTTATAATTGAGTATTGAGTCAACTGGAAGTGAAACCCCATAGAATATGCATTCTGGTGAAAGAATTAAAACCAGTGCAGCAGAAAGATTTGTGAACAATCTACAGTGGTAGGAACTGGTGAGAACTCATTGAATGGAGAAATGTCAGCTAATGGAATAAAAAAATACGTCTTTTTTTTTTTAATGTGCTTTTAATGTGGTTTTTTTTGGGTGGACTATTAAGTGTGATTCAGCCGTGCTACTGGTCAGCAGTTTGAGGTAGGGAGTCAAAGCTATTTGAAGTTATTCTGGTATAAGCACTGTAGCATTTTTTTAAGAATTCTGTATCTGATCTACTTCTGAATCTAAAGAGCTGAAGCAAATAACTAGTTAATCAAATAGCTAACATGTTAAGCAACCATCCACAATGTTTGTTGTATATGAAAAGTATTTTGACCAAATATTGAGGATGTGATGTAATGTAACAGGCAATTACTGAACATAGAATGAGAAGAGCAGTACTCTGGAGAGACAATAAACTCCTAGAAGATGCTTGAACAGAGATATGAGTCATTACATGTACACTGTGGTTTTCAGTACTAGAAAGCAGATAATAGCAATTTCCTAGTAATCTGATAATTGAATCTTATTTTTCCTCAGGGTTTGGAAGGTCCTTTTGGCCCCAGGGGACCCCGGGGACCTCGGGTAAGGGAACTGAAAGCTACCAACTAAAATAAAGCTAATAACACATTACATTCTGTAAATTTTATCTACATACAACCTGTCAGCTCTGTGCAGAGCAGCATGTTTGGTGCATGAGGCACCAAAACAACAGAGTCTTGCAAATGTTTCTTCTGGAAATAATTTTCAAAGAAAAATCTTGTCAGCCACTTCTGCTTAAAGCTACTCAAGGTGTGTGGCCCCCTTGGGCTCTCCAACTGCAGAGCTCTCCTCTTGCTTTCAGACTACAAACATGCCTCTACTTGCTGAATTCCTCTTGTATTATATGGCAGCATCCACCTGTATCACGGAAAGCTGTACACAGTCCTTCTGGAATGCAAGGCAGCCAGAGAGACTGAATTTTGTTGAAGAAAGAAAAATCTGCAGTAATTATTTAAGAACCTGAGAAATGAGCAGAGAACGTCTCTGTTATTAGGAGCACAGATTGTTACCACTCTCAGATCAATGATCATTTATTTGTTATCTGTCTGCAAGTCCATATTTTTTTTCTCTCTTTGGAGTTGCTGAAAAGGGTTATTGCTGTCTTTCTTCTTACAGCCTGTTAAATTTCCTTTAAAGAATTGGTACTAGACATGTAAAAAAGAGCTGCTGGATGGAGTAGATATCTCAAGAAGTGTTGCCAGTCTCCTAGTAGATCCATAGGTGATGTGGATTGATGATGGCCAACACTTGTCCAGTTGCTTCTCTACTGACTGAGCCTGGGTTATATGAAGGAAAACGTAATGGGGGCATAATAGGGTTATAGAAATTTATTACAAGATATTAAGATGTGAATGTTCACTCCTAACTACAATTTTTGTTATCTTTACATTATGTTTGTCTGCCTTCCTTTTGCTTGGCAGTGGAAATGCAATAATGCTACAAATTTATTAATTTTTTTATTTTATGATCCAGCAATTCTCTCTGGTAAGCAATTAGTAAAGATGCCACTTATTTGTTCTTGCTTATTAAAAAATTGAAACACTTGGAGACTAAGAGATTTTTGGCCAGTTTTGACAGGAGATAATGAGACAAATCAAATCACCAGCATTTCCCTACAAAATTTCAGCTCACCATGCAGCCTATGTTCTGTTTTGCACAGTCTGTAAAATACCAGCTGCTGTTGCAAGTCAAGCCACCCCTAAATTCTTGTACAATGACACAACCTGATTATTTTAAGGCAAAATTAATTTCTTTTCATATGCAACATCACTGAAACTCTTCCTACCTTATCCCACCTTTGAGCTTAACGTTGCATAGCATCATATAGTACAATGATCTACATTCAGCTTAGGTTTGAAAGGCTAATTACAAAAAAAAGTCCTCACTACTGGAGAACAGAAACAGATGAATGTATCACTATACAAGAGGACTAATCAGTGGTTGCAAGGATTTACTGTAATTCTGAGCTATGAGAGTTAAGTAATTAGCATGGGAACTACAAACAGCTTAATGACCTTAAAGATAGCATACAGTGAGTTTGAGAATGTTAATACAAATACATAAGATGAATCAGAGTATATTATGTATTTCTGTTAGCACACCCTGCCTCAAGCACGGTGCCATTTTGCTTCTGGGACATTTGCCCATCTCACATCACGATCATTTTTTTTTCCTTGGGAAGAATAGCTTATAAAAAATGTGATTTTACAAAGTCTCTTATGGAAATTATTTTCAAGTACTAAGAGATTTTTAAAAAATACTTTGTTTCTTTATGTGACACTGAGATACTAAGAGACTAAAGTAGAGTTTGCTTCTTTTGAAACAAACAGAACTGCAGGATTCCTTTCGGTAAATAATACTCCATGAAAATGCACAAGCCAAGGAGTAAGGCCATGTGACTGTGAGTTTGTGCACAATACAGCACTTGGGACATCACTGTATGCCTATGAGGCAGTCATTCCCTAGTTTGTACATTTTTGATTTGAGCATAATTTGGAACATGAACTACATTCACTTAATTCACTGGTTCCCCCCCCCCCTCCCAGTTTTTGATTTGCGGTCATGTAACTGTTACTTACGTGTGTGATTGCTTTTATGCATGCTTTGTGCAAAATCTGCAAAAGAAAAGGAGAGCATCACTTTTATTTTTTTTTCTGACTGGAAATCACAGCTAGTGCAAAATTTTTGTGTCTGTGAGCCGAAATGCAATGTTTTGGAGGTTTTACCATAGTTCTTAAGGATGGTAGCTGAAAGGGATTCTTTTTGTTTCTTTTTGGACAGTAACGTGTTTCCTGAAGTTTATCATATTTAACAAAGGGAATGAACACAATCTGAGCACAGTTTTATGTTAATGATAAACCAAATACATTTTGATTTGGGCCAGTTTTAGTCTTTTTATGAGCATAAGATTATCCCTGTGTGACCCAGCATTTTTACTACAATAAACTGTCATTTTGTGGCATTATTCTTTTTGAAGCTCATGATTTTTTTTTTTTTTGTCTTTCTCCAGCCACTTAAGCTTCATGAGGCTTAACAATACTCAGTGTGTTGGGCACTTCACAGTATGTGATGCAGAAAACCCTGGTCTTTTAGAGCTTAGGATTGTGTACGTTTTACTGTACCTGGTTAGGCCAAATTCAAAAGAAACTTTGCATGCACCTTCAAAGGCAACTCATTCTATACTTTGACTTTTGTGCAGGGTATCAGTGGACCTCCGGGTGAGCCAGGCCCGAAAGGCATCCAAGGAAGCAAGGTAAAATGTAATTGTATATGTTTAGATATTATTTATATAGCAGGAGAAGATGCAGAGACTGTGTAGAGTCTTTATACTCTACATTTTCCTCAATAGTTCTTTGTTAGTGGTGTCCTTTGCACAACAGGCATGTGCACCACCGGCTTGATGCACCATAGTACTGTCATGTTATGAAGGCTTTGTATTGTGGGCACGTACAGCCAATTATCCATTTGGGTCTCTGAGAGCATTTTGTAGGGCCCCAATAGGGTGCTGCCAAAGGCCTGCCTAGAGCCACAGCACTTAGGTTGGAATATAAACCACCTGAATATGTGTCTTGGCTTTTGTCATCACTTGGGAAGTTTTTTTCTATGATATTTTTTAGTAAAATGCCTTGTGTTTAAAGATTTTATGTATTTCTAGATGGTGGTTATATAATCTTTAGATCAAGTATTTAAAGTAATTTTTCATTGCTTGTATACTGTAAAAACTCAAGACAACTTTGAAATTGGTAGAGGTGTAAGATTTTGTGACAATGCCTTACTTATATATAAAATAGATCATTTAGAGTTAATGACTACGGCTTGCCAAGCAAAATCCATTGGATAACGGATTTGATTAACTTAGGCAGTCTTCTGGTTTGCAAACCTTGGGGAAATTGCTTCATGTGAACACAGTTGTTTCGCCCATGGGACAGCCATTAACCTCATTCTTTGGTATAGAAAGATCTTCCATGTACCAATTTGAAAATGTAGGGTCTAATGACAAGGACTTGCTACCACAGGATTATTGACAGCCTGGGTAAATCAATGCTATATCTAAGTTATACAAGGCAACTGAATTCACACAAAACAATGTCAAAGATGCAGTATTTTAAACACTCATGTTTTGTTTCTTAGGCAACAATTTCATTTGAATATTCACAGAAATAAATTTAGATATGGGAATGTCTATGGTAAAAAGTTTGGAATACTGGCATCCATCATTATTTTCCTCTTCCTCACAAATGCTTTTTCATACTTTTTACTCCTTCATCTTGTCAACAAAATGCTTGATTGGGAAAGACGTTACAGAATATTTCAAAACAGGGGAATGAAAGAGGATGAGGGGTCTGAAAGAAGCTATTCATACATGTGGTGGAAAAGCCATGCCTCTCTTTAACTTCAGCACAGCAAATGACAGTAATTTTTGTATCTGTCATTTGACAATGAGGAGTCCAAGAGAGTACTACCAAATACTTTTATTACACACTAAGCCATATGTGTTGAATGTAGTTTGTCCTCCTGTCAGTCTCTTCATATGCTTTCAAGTTTGTAAAATACGTGCAGCTGTCTCTAGAATTCATCTACCTGGATTTAATTTTTATATATATTTATATCTTGTTACACTTTGGCTGCAGATTTTATGTTCCTTCTTTTTTCAGCTTCCAACTCTGCCACCTGTTGTTTAAAGTCTACAGTCGAGGTTTTTCCAGACTCAGACATTTATTGTCATAGAAATATTGCCAGACACTTTTAATTAATACACTTAGGTAATTTTACTTAGCATATTATAGAAATATATGTATATTTAGAGGTTATCTCTTGTCCATACCTAGTGCCAAAGCTAACCTTTCACATTTTGGAGCTTATCTGAGAGGAATGAAAAAAATGTTAGTGCTCAGTCCAAATAGTCAGTGGTTGTTTACAGCTTGATGAACACCCATTCAGCTAGTAAAGGTCAAGGCCTTTCTGTTGGTTCAGGCACATAGCAGTCTTTCCAATATCTTTTATCCTTACAGAAGGATTATTCAATTGCTTTTTTAAAATTAGTTTTCATGACACATAATACAATATCTCTGGAAAGTGGCAGTTATTTATAACTGCCTTGGATAAAAGAAATAGGTCTATTCTTAGTGCAGTTCCTTATACCCATGGCCTTTCCATGCTAATACTTTCTGCTTTCTGAGCTGAACTAGTGACTTCACCCCAGTTTCGCGGAGCTAGAGTCAGTGGCATGGCACCAGCATCGATGTGACATAACACAGAACACCACCACTGAGCACTTTTATTCATTGTTAGTGGGCCATGTTGAGGCTTGAAAGAGGAGATTGAGTTCTTCAAAATAAAAACTCCGGATCAAGCTCAGCCTACAGATGTTTTGGGCCTCATCTTTGAAGTCTACAGTTCACTAGTGTGTCTGGCCAGCTCAGTCCCTCCCACACCTCTAAGACAGTGCCATACTCATTCTCTCCCTTGCCTGTCTGAGCAGGGTTCAGCATCGTCTGTGTGCTGTCTGGATGCCCCTGGCTCTGGCAGCCACCAGCAGGAGAGGGCTGGCAGCATTGCAGTTTCAACTAATTTAATATGATTTCTCTGAAGCAAGGTGGCATGGAGTGCAGAAACTTCACACAATACTTAAAAGAGCTTTCATCCCTTACTTCTTCTGTTACTTATATGCATGTCCTTATCCTCTCTTAAGCTGCTGGCTAATCTATCAGTGTGAAGTCTTGCTGGCTGCACAATACTGCCATCCCTTTCCACGATACCTCTGTAGCATATTGCCAGTAGTGATTTCAGTCTCTCTCATCATCCCACTGCCAGCATTGACCACTTTCCACTGACCGCAACAGGAACTCAGCCAACCTGTTTCCATGTAGACACCTAAACTTAGGGGTGATCATACCAAGCTGAATCACATCTGTAACCTCTTACAGTCTTTCCATTACAGTTCTCAATCAGTCCTTATCTTTAATAGCCTCTTTAATATACAAACGAACTTTGTCACTTTGCTCCTCTTTTCAAGTCATGTATGAGTACGTCAGACAACCTACATCCTGCACAGAACAGAGCTCAGTGTGGCATTAACTAAAACCCAAGTTTTGCTATTAAGAAAACTTTAAATAAGTTTTTTTCTCTATTTACTTTTCTGCAAAATTATAACATCTCAAAACCATCTACATATTTTTATTATCATATGTACAAACCTTCTCCATACAGAGCCTGAGGCATTTAAAATGACAAATTGGAACTCCACTTCTATAGAAATAAAAATGTGTTAAGTCATATTATTATTAATTTACCTGACTAAATATATATCCGTTTAACCATATGCTGAATTTGCATGCTAACAGTAGACAACACTGAATAAAACATAATAGCTCTAAGAGAAAAGCATTAAAAAGTGACAGGATGCTTCCCTCACAGTTAGGAGTTGGGAACTGTCAATTTTCCCTGTGTGTTTCCTGTCTTTGGAAGCAGTCTTGGTCCTGTTGCCCAAGCATGTCCTGAGTAAAGGGGAAGAGGATTCTTCTGTTTGTTTTCTGCTTTACCGACTTGCTATTGCCTATTGGCAGTGTTTCAGAAGAAAGATGTTAAATTTACAAAAGAAAAATTCTATTGTTAAAGCCAAATTCTACATTATTTTCTCTCTCTCACTAACCTAAAATACCAAGAAAAAATAACATTCACAGTTGTGCTTTATATTTTCTTAGATATTTGCTTCACTTTAATGCATTCTAAAGCTTCATCGGCCACCACATATTATCTCCATTCTAATATAAACCAAAAACTTGACTCAAAGTGTACCACATACCTCATTCAGCTACAAAACATGTAAAGAAAATTACATAAAGCCCATTGGAAAAAAAATAGTTCTTTAAATTATCACGCACAATTAATTCATTGTATTTGCAGAACATCAATTCATAACCTGGGTCTAAGGAAGAGACACTTAACTCTTCCAATATGCAGTTTATAGGATTAGGGAGCCTTGATTTCATGTTTCTTGTCTCACTAAGAATGCAAGGATGGCCCCAGGGGTGATTTTGCTGTCTGATGCAACCACTTCCAAAAGCCCAGCAGACTGGATCTCACTTAGAGAAAGACTAAAAGTCCCAGAAACAGAAAGTTGGCAAAGAGAAAAGCCATCCTACCCTTGGTTCTGCTCCATTAATGTCCCATATGCCTGTCTAGAGGGCCAGGCATTGGCTAGATGGATAGATAATAGGTGGTTTGGGGATTGCATCAGTTGTTGTTGCTTTTACTTGGTTTGCTTCTCAAAGATCACATTAAGGTTTTACAGGAAGCCATAGGCTTTCAAAAGGGGACATAAGACATAAAGTCAGTGTTCTTTATTAGTAGAAACAAAAGATTTACTTGCTCTATAAATGTAACATATTCTATCATAAGCATCCAGAAACATTACCCAGTGGGAATCCCTTCATCCAACATTCTCAGTAATCTATTTTCTGTCATTTTCATATTTGGTTCTAGACATCTCTTAACTGCATTGGTTAATACAATGAAATAGCATTCTTACAGGTTACTGTTGGGTAACTTTTGTTGGGTTTGTTTATTACTGCATGTATTATGTTGTTACATTCTCATTAGATGAGAGCTTTGCCTTTCAGTAGCAATAGAAGGGGAAAAATACAAATATTCTAACACAGAAGGACCTCATGCACCTCAATTTCTTCTCTAAAAAGGGAACAGTCACCATGATTTTTCTGGAAAACAGAGTTCTAAAAATGTATATAATGCCATTCATTTTGGTCAAGGACCCTTCTCAACCCAAAGGTTCTGCTGGTTACATTTTCACTAAGATAAACTATCTCACTGAGGTCAGCAATGCAGAATGTGCACTTTCCCCTAGTATTCTCTGTGTTAGATAAAAACACAAATTTTCAACACGCATGTGTCTATTCAAAATAGTAGGCATCATTTTGTCTATTTTTATTAATTTACTTTAAAATGCTTAACTAATATTTATTTTTAAAAAACAACCCAACAATCATATTCTATACCACAGCAGTAAGGTTCCATGGGAGTGTTTATATCCAAGAAATGTGTTTGTTAGTGAGGGGAATAATAGTGACCGTTTACAAACAGATTGATATGGTTACAGATTATCAAATTGGGGCATAAAATCAGGAAGTGGGCATGACCTGTGTTCCACTGTTGGAGAAGCAATGAACAGGCATGGTCTCAACCTTTTAAGGAAACAGTTCAGTTTGAATGTGGATATTCAAAGCAGTTATTCCCAGAAAATCATTTTGGGATAATAATCTGAAAAATCCATCATTGTGTGATGTATTGAAAATGTATCCCAGAACAAAGTGCAGAAGGATGCTGCTTCTTTTCTGATGACTCATAAATTCTTTCCTTACTTATGTGGCAAGCTACATTTTTCTCAGGAGATTGAAAAATACAATTCCACTATAAAGAAGTATAGTTCCTAGGTACCTCAACTAGCTTAGAAATAGAAAATATCAATAATACCCATTAAAATATCTATATCTACCTGCATTGTTGTTACCAGTGTTTACTTTAAAGATAAAATCTTTATATTTGAAATACTATTTTTTACTATAGCTTAACTTTTATTGCATTGGAGACTGAAATACAGAATGTTTGTGTTCCTTGCAGTATGTATGTATTTCATAAAAGTAAAGAAATTATATTGGCACTAGCTGGTACTCATCGTAACATAATGAACTATTTTGGGTACATAGTTAACACTCTGTGTTACAACCTTAAAATAATACAGTTTTAATATGTAAAAATACAAGCTCAGATCGAGAGTAATTTTCCTTCCTATTGCTCCAGCTGATATTAGATGCCACCTGAAGGAAAATCCCAATAGGGAGAAAAAATTGATTTGAGCAGAGAGTTAGACAAAGAAAATAATTACAAAGAAGCCCCTTTTGAAAGCAAACTTTTCCTTCTATATGTCGAGATAATGATATTATTGCTGACATTTTATGGTTTTAATAAATTCCACATTATCTCTAGCACCAAGACCTTAGCAGGTAAAAGCCAGGCTTACTAATAGCCATGTGAAGTTTGAAGTATAGACAGTCTTTAAAATAGGTTGCATAGCCTAAGTTTCCATGTTTTGCATGTAGAAGGTGGGAGTTCTTTCTCTGTTAGTGCTCAGGCATCCTCTGCTACCAGTGAGAAAGCATTTGACAGAAAAATGTTCATGCTAGCCTGCATTTGTTTATCATAAGGGCTGTTAACAGCAGCACTTACTAGTAGTGTAGCTGCCGTGAGGCACATGACATGACACCAGTCATTGGAAAGAAAACTGTGTAACGTTTTTATCATAGTTAAATAAAAGAGCTTTTGGAAAGACATTAACTACAGCAGGACTGCCATCTGCAATCAAAGCAACGCATATATTAGCAGAGCTCTGTCATGTGGGTGAACTTGGGAAGGAGTGAATGATTTGTGAAAGGAAGTGAAGCCTACATCAGAGCTACTGTCCTTGGGAAGTTATGTCAGGGGCTGTCAGAAATAGTTACAAGACACAGTGTCCATTTGAACAACAGGACAAAAAATTTGGAAAAGATTTTCCAAACATAACAAAGGGGTTTCGTTTATTGTTTCAGCTGAGATGAGCCTGCATTTATCAAATGTCATTTTTCAGGGTGGAACAAGTTCCTACACCATTTCAGAGGTTTAGTTTTGACAGATGGTGCCAATGTGCTTAGTGGCATTTGCTGTGCCCAGAGTAGCCTACTTACACATAGTGGTACTGCATGCTGCCTAATTACTCTTTTGTTATCTGATAGGAAGGTTTTTTAATATATTTTCAACTTTGCATATCTTTTGCACTCATTCTGTGAGGTGTGCTAATACATCATGGCACAACAGAGATCCCAGGCTGCCTTTGCCATGAAAGAAATGAGGGCTGTGAATCTGAACAGCTAATATTTAGCATACTGCTTGGCCTTACAGCAGCCTGAGCCTAATTTTTCTCACTGAGGCACCTCTTCCTTGAAGTGGGGAAATCCATCCCTAACTAGACTGTCTCCAGGCCTTGAAGCTACAACATGAAGCTGTGTCTGCTAATGTTGCTTGTCAAGTGGAGAGCTATTGAAGTAAGAGTTGGTTGAGCTTCTTCGTGGCTGGTGTGCTTGGCTTGACCTTCTTCCAAAACCCATACCTTGGGCAGCTTTGCCAGAAGCACAGCTGTGGGTAAAATTGGCAGAAGTATCTCTGTCTTTGAGGGAGCATAGAAATGTCCTTGCAAAACTTTTTACTGAAACCTTAATAAAACAATTTTAGTTGTGTAGCTCCTATGGGGTTGATTTTGCCCTGGAAGCAGGGCACACCATGGGGCTGGGTGTGTGTAAAAACAGCACTGTGGCTTTGCTGATACCATTCTGCCAGTGTACTTCTACATACTGAAGCACAATCTGAAGCTGAACTTCCATTGATGCTTAGATGCTTGTAACCTGTTCTCAATTAAATTCAGTAGCCTAAATTACTATCATTGGAAATGCAATGGAGGCTTCTAAGTCACTAAAACCTTTCTGAAAAGCTTGCTTTTAGTATATATTATTTTCTAAACAAATAGAATAAAGCATTTCCTTACATATTTTCCTCTTCTTGTCTAAAAGAATAAGCCCGAAAAGCCCTGAAATTCAGCTAACTGTTGGCATAAAAGACAACAGTACTTAGAGTATTTTTAAAGAGAATTAAAGAAGAGACAAGTACAATTTTTGGTTGTATTATTCTTGGCTTTCCCTAAATTTCCTGCTTATGAGAAACAATAAAAATGATTTTTGTTCAGTAGATTTTAAAAGGACAGTTTGTTCAATGCCAAATTAATCCCATGGGGGAACTGGACATCTAGAAGATGGGCCATTTGTGGAATTGTTGCTGTTGTCTGATCAGTTTCAAAACAAACAAAGGAGGAAACAGCTATGAACAAAAAGGGTCGATTTCTAATTGGCTTTATATCATTACAAATTGCATCATTTATGATAATCTCGATGCGCATCAATTTACTTCTGTGAAGCCATCGGTCCAAAGGCTTTGTGAAAATATTATTAGGAAACCCAAACAGCAAGGTCTACCTAGGACTACAGTAAACTTGCTGTATTCTGATTTCTGGGAACATCTACTTGCACAGAATCCACATTAAAGCTATGTCAGTGTGGCTAATACCCTACTGGTGCCCCATGTGGAGATACATGGTCTATTCTGCTGAGTTGTACTACCTCTCTCTGATTTTTCTCTGCCTTTTAAGACTTACCTTCTATTGATGTATTAATTTATTAGATTAAGAAGGTGTGCTATAAAATCTGGAGGAAAGCAAATGTTACTCCAGTCTTCAAAAAGGGCAAGAAGGAAGACCTGGGTTAACTACAGACCGGTCAGCCTTACTTCCATCCCTGGAAATGTGATGGAAAGACTTATCCTTGATGCTGTTTCTAGCCACATCAAAGATAAGAAGGTTGTTTGGAGCAGCCAACATGGTTTTACCAAGGGGAAGTCATGTTTGACTCATCTAATAGCCTTTTATGAGGATGATGGTACGGCAGTATATGTGGTCTACCTTGACCTCAGTAAAGCATTTGACACGATCCTCCACAGCATCCTCATGGCTAAACTGAGGAAGTGTGGTCTGGACTATAGAGTAGTAAGGTGGATTGAGAGCTGGTGGAAGGGAAGAAGGCAGCAAGTTTTGATCAATGAGGCAGAGTCTAGCTGGAGGCCTGTGTCTAGTGGAGTCCCTCAGGGGTTGGTAATGGGGCCTGTACTATTGAATGTATTTATTGATGACCTGGATGAGGGAATAGAGTGCTGACGACACAAAACTGGGAGGGGTGTCTGACACACCAGAGGGTTGAGCTGCCATTGAGCAAGACTTAGACAGGCTGAAGAGCTGGGCAGGGAGAACTTTAGTGAGATTTAACAAGAGCAAATGTAGGGTCGTGCATCTAGGGAAGAACAACCCTAGGTATCAGTATACGTTGGGGACTGGCCTGTTGGAGAGTAGCATAGATGAGAGGGACCTGAGTGGTCCTGGTGTACAGCAGGATGCCCATAAGCCAGCAATGTGCCCTCCTGGCTAAGAAGGCCAATGGCATCCTGGGGTGTATTAGAAGGGGTGTGGTTAGTAGGTCAAGAGAGGTCCTTCTCCCCCTCTTCTCTGCCCTGGTGAGACAGCACCTGGAGCATTGTGTCCAGTTCTGGGCCCCTCAGTTCAGGAAGGATACAGAACTCCTCGAAAGAGTCCAGCGCAGGGCCACCAAGATGATTAAGGGAGTGGACACCTTCCTTATGAGGAGAGGCTGAGGGAGCTGGGCGCCTTTAGCTTGGAGGAGACCAAGGGGTGACCTTATTAATGTTTATAGGTATGTAAAGGGTGAGAGTCAGGAGGATGGAGCCAGGCTCTTCTCAGGGATGGCCAGCAATAGGACAAAGGGCAACAGGTGCAAGCTGGAGCATAGGAAGTTCCATGTGAATATAAGGAGAAACTTTTTCCCTGTGAGAGTGACAGAGCACTGGAACAGACTGTCCAGAGAGGTTGTGGAGTCTCCTTCTCTGGAGACATTCAAAACTCGCCTGGATGCGTTCCTGTGTGATTTAGTCTAGGTGATCCTGCTCTGGCAGGGGGCTTGGACTAGATGATCTTTTGAGGTCCCTTCCAACTCCTAACGTTCTGTGATTCTGTTAAACTTGTATGGGATCTAAATATTTGCTTTAAGACAGGTGAGTTTTTGAGTGGAGGTTGTTATTTTTTAAATTTTTTTTTTACTTTAAAAACATTATTTCCACAGCCCTAAATGAGGCTGTGGAAAGGCACTCTGTGGAATTTGGTTAAGTTTCAATTTGTAATAATAGTTTATTTCCTTTTTTTTTTTCCTTTAGGGAGAGCAAGGCCCTTCAGGTCCCTATGGTCCTCCAGGACCCCCCGGTGTTGGAGAGCCAGGACCCAAGGTAGTTCTCAATAATATCTCTGTTAAAGTACTAACTGTCATTCTTTTGGATCAAAGTTCTCACCTGCTCTTTTATTGAACTCAAACTTTTACTTTCTAAATGTAAAACCATGACAATATTGATGGGTTTACATATTTGCACAGGATGGAGATAACAAACCTGCCTTCCCTTCAACTCTTCAAGTTTTTAACATGATCCTATCGATATAATGAAGCCAGGAATAATGCCATTTAAATAGAGGTTAAATATGTGAGATAATTTTCAAGCACTAGCAGATGCTTGCACTAATGAGTAAGCCATATTTCAAGGCATAGAACATGTCAGTCACAGTGATACACAGTCAAGTTACAGATTTGCCTTGTTATTTCTTCACTGGGGAACAGATGTTCTTACAGGTTATAAAATTCTCTTCTCTCAAGCAGCATTTAATTCCTCCATCTTGTTTTATTGCAAAAGGTGGAATCCAGTCTTGCTGATCTTGAAAAGTCATGTCTGCCTGTGCTATCCAGCCAGGGCTCCTTTTGGGAAACTGTAAAAGCATCTACATAGGAAACATGATTACTTAGTTTATGAGAGTTTTTTCAGAGACCTACAGCTCAGATTCAAACAAGAAATCCAAATTAGGCAGAACTAGATCTCCCCCTACTTCTTCTGACTTCTAAGTCTTTGCTGTTGCTTTATGCCTTTTTCAGCCTTATTTTTTTGGAGTCAAATGCAGGTGCCATATTTTTTGTGCAGTGGGGCACCCCCTGGAACATAGAGGGGGTTTATATGGCTCAGAAACTAGTAATTTGCTAAAAGTAACAATAGTGAGTCATTCCAGAAGGAAATATAGTTTATGGAGGAGGAATGTCGTTCCTGGGAACGACTATGTCTATGCTACTCTGGGGAGAGAAAAAACTCTGTGCTTTTATTTGAAGCACATAATCCTCAGTAAACAGGAAGAATTCTGAAGGTTATGACACCTTATAAATAGAAGATACAGAAATGATGGAGTTCCTGGAGTTCCCACACAAACCCACATTCCACTGGAGCTTCAATTCAATTTGAGTGTGTAGATAGATGCTGCCCTGAGCATCCCTCTCCCCTGAGCATCCCTGCTTCACAGTTGAGTTGTACTGCAACCAAATTTAGCCTGACTTTGCTCTCTCATCCCTGTCATCTCTTAGGTCCTGCACTTTTAAGCATTTACTCCTATGCAAAGTGATAACACCCTTTTGCTGTTGGCAGGAGGGCTGGAATGTGATCTAGTGTTCCAAGCACTAGCCGAAAAGTACTTTCAAATGTTTCTAAATTGTTATCACAGCTTTTTTTCACACATCTGTCTTCAGACCTTTCTGGAGACATCATTAAGCCATCTATATTTAAATGTTATGCTTTTCAAAAGCATCAAGTGGAAATAGGACTGAACTTTCTAATATTCTTTTTCACAAGGGTGCTCAAGGTCAAGAAGGTAAAATTGGATTCCCAGGACCTCCTGGAATTGGTGAGCCAGGATTACCGGTAAGTCAGTGTTACATGCATTGGAAGTGGAAATATAGTAAAATAAGTCTTAGTGAGTGTAAAGGATTGACAGCTGCTACGTTGGCTTGTAGTGGTTTAACCCCAGGCAGCAGCTCAGCCCCACGCAGCCGCTCACCTACACCCCCACAGTGGGATGGGGGAAAGAATCAGAAGAGTAAAAGTGAGAAAACTGGTGGGTTAAGATAAACACAGTTTAATAAGCAAAGCAAAAGCTGCCCACACAAGCAAGCAAAACAAACAGTTCACTCAGCACTTCACTCTTCCCAGCACAAATCCAAACCGTAGTCTCATGTTAGCTACAATGAAGAAAATGATCCCAGCCAAAAGCAGCACATGGGTACTGATGCCATAAACCACCTTGTTTCAAGAGCAGCAGAACTGTGTTCGGCTGCAGCAGTAATTGCATGTGGCTGGTCCAAGGAAGAGAATAAAGTCAGATCCAGACAAACCTTGCAGAAATAAAAAAATTGCTTGGTCCATGTGAGCAGGTTTGCAGTGTCCAGTTTCCAGGAAGATGTGGAACTGTATATAAAGAGCTGTACTCCTAATTGCTTGGGTTGAGGATAATCTTTAAAAATTGTCTGCAACGAAATTTTAAGAAGATTAATACCTGAGACACTCCTCAACTCCTGTGTGGAGTATATTTTTAACTATATCTATCTTCCGAAGTACAGAACTTCAGCAAGCTTTTTGTAACATTGAGTTAGTGCTCCCTGGCTGCTTTTTCTTCCTGAACTGTGTAAAATGTGTGCTTTCCTTGTGTATTTCATTAAAAGTCCCAAAGACATTCTTAATTAAGATGTCACCAATGTGATGGGTGTTAGATTCCTTCTAATAGTATTTTTGAAAGTCTCTTTGTGGTTGTAAAAGTCTGTTTTTCTCACCAAAAAATGTAGAAACTTTTTTGCCCAATCAAGACCATCATTAAAACCTCTTTATTATCTTTAAATAATGAAAGATAGCTGCATTTTGTGGAAGAAGAGAAAGTATTAAAAAAATAATTATTTCTGTACTTGTTTAAAACAAAATTTGCACTCTCTAATTTTGTATGTTTAACCTGCCATTGGGTATGAAACAGCTTTTGCATTATGAAAAATAATTAAACCCTATGAAATGATAGGGAATAAATTTCACAGTGGTAAATGCATTTATTATAAATTAATCTACAAGTTCATTTGAGTTTTAAGGGTACAATCTTTAGACAATTAATTATGTAAATCACACCATTTCAGCATTAGTTTATTCGAGTCTAAATCCTCCAATTAAGGGTTGCTACCTTAATTTCGATTGCTTGGGCTCAGCCAGCTGTAATGGAAACATTTTTACTTACCAGTGTCATAAGAATTGCAAAAACCTACACTAGCAAGTTAAACAAAATGTCAATGAAAAATGGAGTTGTTGATATAGTCTGAAGGTAGAGGTTTTTTTCTTACAGGGACCACGTGGCCCTGATGGTCTGCCAGGTGAGCAAGGTCTACCAGGAGAGGGCATTCAAGGCCAAAAGGTACTATTGTGGAATCTTAAATATTATGTTTTTTAACATTGTGGGCCAAATTTGCAGTAGAGTCTAAGTTATTTAAGATTACTGAACATTCCACTGGTATAAAACGTTAGCTGATGGATCTTGGCTTTCTGAGACACCGTGCTCTCTGAATATCCCTCTGAGTTCAGAGGATCTATAAAGTTAATTATAAAAAAGGGCGTACAGTCCAATGATTCTCTTCTTTATGTGTTTAATAAGATATATTATTTTGGTAGCATTAATGAGATAAACTGTCTTCTGAAAGACTGCTTAGCTATTTACATTCTGTGTTGGAAGAAAGTATTCAGGACCTATTTTCATTCTGTCGTTACCATGTTGCGAAACTGAAGGGTAGGTTGTATGAGTCTCTCTGGACAGTGATGTTCCTTATTTAAAAAATAAGTACAAACAGTCAACTATTTATTACTAAATCACAGCTGGGCTTCCCATCAAAATTTATCCCTCATTCTTAGTGGCTTCAAGATTCTCAAGAGCTTTGAGCTACTAAGCAAAGATTTTTCTTCCTTTTAAGGAAAAGATGTTAGTTGTGTCCTTGCACCAAGTTCTGAACTACTCTCTTGGACTAATGAACATATGAAATTTTCAAAATATAGCTTCCTTCTTCCTAGTATTTTATTTTCTCCTTCTGAAGTCCTGTGTTCAACAACACAATGAATGCAGATGAAGCGTGTTATGAATTGTAATTGAATAACTTTTCTCTAATACTGATAACTCCATAGACTATTTCTCTTGTTTCTTTGTGAAGAAATACTCTTTTCCTCATCATCCACATTGGGATGACCAGTTTGTCTAAGATTATATTCTTTATAAATTCCCAGATGCAGTTACAAAACTGTCACATATTTCTAGGGTGAAAAAGGCTCTGAAGGTGTAGCTGGTGCTCCTGGACCACCTGGTCAACAAATCAAAGGTGACAAGGTGAGGCATGGAGAGTTTTTCTAGTTGTTTCTGTAGTTAATTATATTTATAGTAAAATTAATGATGGATTAGTCACACGATATCACAACAATACAAAAGTATGTTGTACCTGGAACCTGAGAGCTATCCTACACCATTCCATGCAGCTCCATATTTATCTATACAAGTAGCTGAGCCTGTGAACATTAACTGCAAGCACTAAGGACTGTATTCTCTGCAGCTGGGAACATGAGGGAAGAAATCGACTTTTTTCCTCTAAAATTTATTTCAGAATTACTGTATTTAACTTATTGTATATTTTATTTAAGTATTTTTTAAAATATAGAAAACCCTTTGAATCATCTAATATAATGGTCTTGGAACAGGCAAAGGGGCACTGTGGCTTTTGAAACCTAGCTTTTTGGTGTCCAATCAATCCCCCAAAGAGGGATCCAGAACAGTTCCACTTTCTTAGGCCTGATGAGCTTCCAGCCTATGTCTTATGCATACCCTGAGTGGCTGATGCTACGTGCCCGGATGTCGTATACAACAGAGGCAGTGATTCAAGATCTGCCTTCTCATGGTTTAGTGCCATAGCTTTCCTTCCTTTCTAACGACCTTGTAGGTAGGAAGGTGTATTATTTTTATTAGATCAAGTGCTAAAGGCAATCTTTCAGGTATCCAAACACATTTAACTCAAATAGAAGCAGCAAACTTCATGGTAATGCACCCTTTGGACTATTGTCCTGGTTTTATTTTAAATGTATTGACCAGTTAGCATGGACTGTTCCAATTTAGCTCTTGGGAAAACTTTTTTGTATAGGGTGAACAAGGCCAAGTAGGACCACCGGGCCCAGCAGGACCACCAGGAATAGGAAATCCAGGAAGCCAGGTAAGTCTACATTTTGGACATGTAATGAGCATTTGCATATAGTTTTCATTTTATATTTTATCATATGTCTCATTTTGATGTGAAGACATTAAAAATATCACAGTGCTTTTTCATTTTAAGAAGTGTCAAACTAGTCTTTAGGCAAAGCCTGGAAATCAAATAAGTGATTCCAAGTGAATTTTGGAATGGTTTTAGTATAAGCAAAAGCAAATTTGGTCTAATCTGCATATTAATTTCCAGAGGAGATAAATCAGATGCATTGCTTGAATTATGACATATTATAGATAAAAGTCTCACTTGATAAGAATCCACCACTTCTGAATTCCAAGCCCTTTGAAACTTGAACACAGCCTTTAACAGATACAGAAAAACTGAAACATCCCAAAAGATCTCTTTGGACTTCTTTTGAAAGAAGACAGGAGTTCATGCTTCCACCACACTATCCCAGTGACTCAGGGGTTTACATGCAGATACTGAGACACTTCCCATTTTTTTCTCCCTAAACACTAATTGTCATTACACTTGGATACATCACTGAAATCTACAGGATAGTGACAAAGGGAAAATAAAGAACACAGAACTAAGTCTGAGGACAGGCAAGCAAATTGTTTTCTGTTAAAGATGAGATAAAGTCATTATTAACCAGAAGATGAGCACATGGGGAATTTCAGATGTGGCAGAGTGTAATGCACTAACTAATTTATTTTGCTTTGTAGGGTATACAGGGTCCACAAGGAAACCCTGGGGCAAAAGGATCTCAAGGCTTTGGTCTGCCAGGTGCAAAGGTACTGATTCTGACACTGTTTTTTAAAAATAGCACCAGCAAGAACTACCAAGCATTGTATCTTTCCCAGGATTTTCAAGAGTGTGTTTGATGAGATGGAAATGTAAGTCTTCATTGGACATAACAATTCACGTTTGAATCTTCAAGGGAAAACCACTCCTGTTATCATGGTGTTCCCAAAGGGAGCATATGGCTTCTGCTTAGCATCAACCTTTAACCTTTGTGAATGTGGATTTTAGGTTCTCAATGAACACACATTTCTAAACAAAGCATATTTCAGACATGTTTATAACAAATGAGGTTGGTGCTACATAGACATTGTGTTCAAGTACAGCATTTTACAGAAAAATTCAGCTGTAAACCAGTAATGGTTTTGAGACTTTAGGCTGGTCCCACCACTCCCTAAGCCTGTCCTTCAGCCTTCCATGGTCACCACAAGAAAGAACCAAAACCAAAGATAGAAATGCTAGGAGAGAAAAAAAGTTCTAAAGTATTCTTAGTAGCTGACACTGCACCACAGAAGGAGGGAAAGTAGGAAGAGAGTAGGAAAGTGGGATAAATTAATTACTCCTGTCAAAGCCCAAGCCTCTAATGATGAAGTGTCAAGTGTGCACCATAAGGGGAGAAAGAGGGAACTGCTGAAATACTAAGGAGAGCAGGCGGAATGAACTGATGACCTGTAAAGCAGAAGTGGGCTTTGTAATCACCTTGATTTACAAAAAGAAGACATTAGTCACTGTAGCAAAAGCAGGGAGAAAGAAATTTTCTTCTGCACATGTACAAATTACTTTGGCACGTAAGCAGCAGTCACAGCAGCAGTGTTTAACCATGTGGGGAAAATTAGGTAGCTGTGAAACATATTTTCTATGAGGACAGTTTTCCTAGTGGGAAGATGTATTTTTAAAAACAAAATTGAAAACTGTAATTCCTATTTCTGTTTTAGAACTACTGGAAGGAAGAATCATGAGCTTAAAACTTTCTCTTATTCAGAAGTTCTAATTTTTCTTTATTTGGACTCACTTTTCATTCAGTAACCAAAGAATTTTTGATGGAGTGGCATAAAGTACAACATACAATGTATTTTTAAAATAAGGACAAAGTCGGAATGATTCACTTGACTTGCTGCCCACTGCAAAGTTAAAGAACATAGATGCAGTTGTACAAGTTACTGGGATTTTTAGAGAAGAGACTTTTCCAGTTAAAAAAGCTGCTTGGCTGAAAATTTCAGCACTTAGAATCACAGAATATCTCTAGTTGGACAGGACCCGTAAAGATCATAAAGCGGGTAAAGCAGTTAGCGGAATTGTGCAAGTGATGAATGAAGCTAAATTGTGTTCTTCTGTTAAACAACAGATGTTTTGTTACTAGGGCCAACCAGGTGAGCCTGGACAAAAAGGAGAACCTGGACTTCCTGGAATTGGCGAACGAGGACTTAAAGTGAGCCTAGTTTTATTTTTAACTGCTCCTTAGAGGGTCTTCTAATTCTTTCACTAGTTCCTGATAAACTAGGTGTAAAATTTGTTGGTATAAATTGATTATGATCAAAATTAGAAGGAATTTCAGTGACAGATACTCACTGCAGTTTTAGCTTTTAAACTCAAAATGTTGCACTAGAACTCCCACCCTCTCTCCTAAGATCATTACTGCAGCCATAACTGGAACAAAATTTCCCCCCATCTTTCCTAAGCTACTGTGTCATTTCTGAGGCCTGCTAGAAATGTTGCTACCTCTGCTCCTCTGCAATGATTTGAAAAAAAAACCCAAGACGGTCTGTGTGACAGACTGTGCTCATACTGTCTGCATGTTAGAAGAGTTTTAAACACTTAACTTTGAATTCAGCTGCCGTTTTGAAGACTGTGTAACATGTCCTTAATTATTTAAGTAGGGTAAGATAACATAGACACCTTGGTTTTGGTAATTTTCCCCAGGATCATGGAAGAAGCACTCGGCAGGACTAGTTCCTGTGGATAGTTTTGTGTCAAGTCTTAAAAGTAGTGCCTAGAGCAGTTTGTACGACCAGTGAGGTGTAAACAGCTCCAGTCAACAACTAATTCCATTTTGGCATTTTTGGCTGACCACTTCTGAAGTCCCAGATGTTTGACTTTGCAAGTAAATTACATTTGTATCATACTGTTCTTTTTGCACAGAACAATCACCAATCCTTAATCATGTTTTTACTCACTGAATAAATGTAAATGTATTTAATAAAACCCAAAAATTTAAGAAGTAGATGGGGAGCTTGGAAAAAAAGTTAAAATACTCATTTTAAGTTGCATGAGTAGAGAAGATTCCTGGCTTTATAGAAATAGCAACTGGTATTTGAGCAAAAGTATGGTATATCATTAAGTAATATTTTAACATACTGTTAGATCCATATTACAGAATAAAGAATTTATTGAAGTATGCAGATTTAATGATTTATTCTTCTTTAAGGGAGATATAGGTCTATCAGGACTCCCAGGAGAGAGAGGGGTGCAGGGAGAACCTGGGAACTCAGGGAAAAAGGTAAGGAAATATATTTTATGGCATGTAAATTGTGTAAATGAAAGAGCAAACTATTCTTTGCAGGTATGCAATGGGAAGGAGTTCATCCTGGAGGAGGGTATGTGTCAGTACTTTTGCCAGAGAAAAGGGATGAGGCTAGTTGAGATGTTTCCAACAAACTTAGTATACTAACAGTGGCTGTCATCTGAATCTGCAACTTATTTGGCTGCCCTGCATTTTGTGTGCTTTTGACACAATCTTTCACAAGCTTCTTGGAGTTTGTATCTTTACCTGTTCCTTACAGCCTGTGCAGATTTTGCTTGACACCAAGAAGTGACTTTGAAATTCATGTGACTTTGGGTCACATGTATCAGGGTGATGAGCTGTGGCTGAAACCTGTCAGTCTGGTGCCGAAGCCCTCACAAGCAGCTGAAACCAGGGCTACTTGTTTCCAAGGGAAATTCTGAGATTTGAAGAGAAACTCTGCCACATTGGGAAAAAAAAGTATAACTTCAAAATAGTGGAAAGAAATTTAGAGGGGTGCAAAGCAGAGTGCCCCAAATAGTTAAAGTTAAATGGAGGCTTTCAATTTTACTCTTTCCAAATAGAATAAGCTGCTGAGTGAGCAAAGTTCAGCTCTTTGGCTGATTGTTGAATGGCTGCTGAGAATCCAGGCGCGTCTAAACTCTGCTACTGTGCAGCTCTTAAATGAGGGTAGCAGCTGGCCAACGTAGAATTGATGAAACAAAAATGATTCAGAGTAAGCAAGTCAGCAGTTTTTGACTTCCAGGTCTTTAATCAGAAAATATCTGAATAGCTGTAATAAACATCTATTATAAATGCAGCTTGACATTTTTTTCATCTACAAGTGTAATGTAAATACCAGTTTGACAAGCTACAGCCTGAGGCAGTAAGCCTTCCAGTGTGCAAAATTGGGCAGCATTTCTGTTGCTACTTAATCCATTTTTTAAAATAACCACTATATAAGTGCTCAAAAATGAAGATACCAGTGTATCAGAAGTGCAACATCAGAATAAAAGTGAATGATGGGTTAAAGTTCCTGGTGGCTTTTGTATTTGGGAGTGTTGCTGTTGTGGGGTTTTTTTTCTCTTACACATTGCCTTTATTCTGATGGTCAACTTGGTGCTGTCACCTTCACTCTCAAAATTCATTATAAGTGAAAATATTAGTACTGATCAGGTACCTTGGGTATTCAGGGCAGTGCAGAAAACAGCTTGATGCCTGCAGTGAGTAACATGGTGATGTTACAGCAGTTATTTGCATGTGGGAAGCTGTCTCACAGAAGTGGGATCCAGACTGATGTCTATTAACAGCAGGCTCTGTAATGCCACTTCCATCTAAAGCTGAAAGCAGAAACGGTTTAATCTGCTTTTCATTTACTGAATTACCTGTGGTCATTCTGATATACTAATTTGACTTATAGTATGCATAAATACTTTGTAGATAACGTTCCTTAATAAAATGTTTTATGTGGATGATGTGTGAATTACGTGAAGTAATGTTTCTAACAAATATTTGCAGCCTAGATTGGCCTCTGGCTAGAATTACTTGCCTAAAATTACTGCTTCTTAAAAGTTGCTGTTCTCAGACCTTTTCTGGTAACTCTGCAGGCAATGCCTCTTCCTCATGTGAATTCTTCCTAGGAAAGATTGATGCAGTTGTGATTGGCGCGATTACAGATGCCTGTGAAAATGAGGAACATGAATGCAGGAGGGGAGAAGAGGTTTAAGGCGACAGAATATTTTTAGCAGGAAAAAAAATTGACCTGATCCTTACTGACATTTTTTGTGAAAAGTGTTTATGCAAGCAGTGTTTCTCATAATTCTATTAATTCAATAAAGTTATCTACTTGAAAATTAATTAACCATCTCATCTCCGTTAGGGGGAAAAGGGAGATCAAGGTCCAAGAGGCCCGGAAGGACCACCTGGAAAAGGAGATGTAGGCCAAAAGGTATGGCTTGACATGCACCCTGGAGAAATGCTACAAACTTCTATAAGAGTTCAGATTCTGGCCTATTTTTTCATTTACTATACCTGAAGTAGCAACTGCATTTTAACTGATGTTTTGAAAGGATTTGAGAGAGTGATATGTTCCTGAGCCTGAACAAGTGCAGCAAAATTGGACTGTAAACATGGACCCTAAAACTAACTGAGCAGTAGAGATTTCCTAAAAATTCAGAACAGAGTTTTCATTAAAATTAAGAGGAGGCAAATTATCTCAGTATGAAGATATGGAGAGAGTAGGAGCTAAGAGAAACGAGGTGACTCGTTAGATATCTAAATATGAAATTAAAAGCCTGGAAATATGTATTAGTAGACAGACAGCTTTTATCTCCCACCTAGTTAAATTTAAGGCATTTGGAGGCAGATTCTAGAACCGAGTGGGATTTCAGTTGGATTGGAGCATCTAAACTATGGGCGCCATTATCGCCATGCATTTGGTTATTTGTGTCTCTCTCATTGTAAATTAATCTTTGCTGTGACTGAAAAAAAAAGATTTGTTTTTGCCAGGGTGACCCTGGAGAAAAAGGATCCCAAGGACCGATTGGTGATAAAGGACTACAAGGCCCAGCTGGACCAAAAGTAAGCTTGTTCTTACAGGGTAACCCTTCGCTTTGAATTTTATAAAAGAATCTATTAAATGTATGTAATGTACAGATTTCTCAAGCATCTGATGCTTGGAGAGTTAAAAAAGAACCGGCAGAAATATTTCCATCCTCTGTCCTGAACGACACAAAAGTCGTAAGGAGAAAAAGAATTGCTAAACATGTAATTGCAGACCTTATAGTTATGCATGAGCACTGAGAAGCTAAATTACAGTTGTCCAAGTAATTCTAACCATAAGCATATAGTGAATTTTTGCATTGAAACTTTAAATTTCTTTTACAATATTTGTAAGCAGTTGCTCTGTAAGTGTTGCTGTGTATGTTAATGAAATTGAAATAATGCAAGTGTAATGGTTATTCCACTGGCTTTGTAAGCCAGACACAAAGCACTAAACATCAAATACATGCTTTAGCCAATAGTTATTTAAAACATGAAACTTGGACGAGCTTTCACAAGAACAGCAAGCGAATTTATGTTTTTTCCCAACTGCTGGCTATTTTGTAGCTAGATCTGTAGTGTAGACCTTTTTATAATATAAAGCATTGAAAAACACCTTTTTGCTACTGGTGCAGAAAATGAAACTGTTTAAATCTAGATGATACCATTTTGTTACAGGGTGAACGGGGAGAGAGAGGACCACCTGGTGTCGCTGGATCATCTATTCAGGGACCTGCTGGACCAAAGGTCATTGCCTGATATCTGTTTGGGGGAGATGAGAGATCTCTAGTGTACATTTCTGTCAAAACTAAAAGAATAGAAGTTAAAGAGGTTAAAATTCCTTGTCGTAACAACAATGATGACTGAATTTTAGAAATAAGGACTGAAAAGTACTAAAAATTGACAGAGGGTGTTTGGGAGCTCTTTAAAAAGATACTGAACTTTCTACATGTTATTGCCTCCTGAAGCCACTTATT
>VZTU01026955.1:148676-182587 GCA_013400835.1 Zapornia atra | reverse complement strand
TTTTTTTTTTTTTTAAATTCCTTATTACATTTCTGCTGTTCTGCATCCTCCAGCCCCTGCCTCCCACCCCATGTAATTAGAAAGTTTGAAGTCTTTTATTTTGGTTGGTTGGTTGGTTGGTTGGTTGGTTGGTTGGTTGAAATTTACTATGCACTGATTTTCTTTGACTAAAGGTTTCCTGAATGTGCCAGTAAATCCCTGCAGGAATATGCCTATGTGTAGTTCTAGGGAGTTATATGCTGAACTTGGTGATTATTTTTTTTTGTATGTGATGTGCATGTTTCCAAGTGAACAGTTGGCCTGTAGATGTTATTTAAATGAAATGGCATATATGAGATCGATAGATCAGTTCCAGTGATAATTTTTAGGTTCTATTGTTCTGAAGTAATTTCATCCCCATTTTTCTTCTTCCTTAAAATATATGTGCCCCCTCCAAGTGCATGTAAGTATTATATGTACAGTGTACTCCTCAGCCCACCAACAGGGTATCACAGGGGCCCGGGATGTGGTTTAGACTTTTTTGTGTGTGGAGGAGGAAGGAAAAAGGGAATGCTACACCCATGTTTGGGGACTAGAAGTCTTTTTTCCCTTGACAACCATTATGCTGTTACTTATGTGGATAGAGTAACATTAGATACCTGTTTTTCTCATATTCCTTTCTCATGGTTATAGCTGCTCGGTTGTTTTGATATCACATTTGATTCCCTAGTGAATGTCTCCTGACATACTGCCTGTCCTTCTCAATAGTGTTAAAAATTGCAAAAGTTTAATTGAAAATTACAGTTTGCTTTATGAGTTCCTTAATGTAAAGTAAAACATCTGTTACCATAGATTAATTACCAGAAGGAGCCAAATGTTGCTCTGTGAAGAGATAACATGAGGAACTTGAATTCTAAGCCTGGTTGCTTTCCAGGAAAGTCCCTGTCAGAGCTAAGATTACCCAGCAGTTGTCCCTGGTAATATTTGAGGAAAAACTAAAGTTTCTTCCTGGCTCTTCAGACTGTGGCACTCCTGATTTTGAAGTGCTGCACCGTTGCATCTGTAGCCTGTCTAAACACACTCTCTGTCAGCCCTTGTCTGAATTTCTTTGCTGTTCTCTGTGTGCTCCAGCAGAAACAGGGTCATGCAGCCCTGGTTGTGTGGTCAAATCAGGCTGAAGCCACAGGTGAATGCACTGAAACTGAACCGTGATATTCAACCTTCAGTTGAAAGCTAAGGCTTTCAAGTTAGTTGTCAAGGTAGAACAAACTCTATGACACAGTTGCAGAGAAGCAAAAGTATAAGAGTGGTCAGAATCAAGGTAGTAAAAGCTTCCTCTAGAATTAATGGTTTCATACTACCTAGCTCAGTAATTGTCACAGTCAGGAAGAATTGAATACTTGTTCTTTTCTGTAAAACTTTGGAAATTAAAAATGAAAATAATGAATATAGTTTTGGTTTTGTTTATTTTTGGATAGGGGGATCCAGGACCCAAGGGGCCACCAGGAGATGATGGACTTCCTGGAAACTCAATAATGGGACCAATGGTAGGTTGGAGTTTTTAGAGAAAAGATGGGAAATAAAGAAACATGAAATATATGCAAAACTCTTGTGAAAATGTAGAAACCACTTTAACAACTTTTTCAGGAAAGTTTTCAACTTTTCCATCATTCCAGGTTAGCTCTGTTTTTAAAAATAAACTTATTATCTTCTCAAAGAAGAAACAGAAAATAGATTAAATAATCTCTCCAGTGTAACTCTTCACCTTTCATTATGTCATGGTCTTTTTATGCCTCTGTGTGGGCAATATGCTCTTTACTGAGCATAAACTGAGAGGCATTAGTTATTTTAACAGTGGTGTTTCAGTAGTACCAACTGTGCACATTTGGAAACATAAATAAGACCCAAAATAAAGAATTAAAAAATAGATCTTTTGGAAGTACTTTTTTGTATACAGGTAACAGAATAGGATTTACTAGGTTATATCCTCTACAGTTGTAACTTCAACACAGAGAGTGGAGTACAGTAGTCTGTTGTAGGATTTCTCTGCTCACTGTTTGAGCCTTTACTGGTTAACTGGCAAGATCAACACACAAGTGAAAGATCACAGATAAAACAGAAAGTTCAGTGGTAGCACAGAGAGTACAGTCTATGCATGAGTGGGAGACTGAAAAGTTCTCTTCTGCAGCACATGAGAGCTGACATAAGGTAGCTTGAAGAATAAGGTGAGACCAAGGACCATCCTTTTGCCAGTGGATAAGAGAGAAAAGATATAGATTAATTTCAAAAGGATGAAATTTCTGAGGTTTTATCACTGTTGAACAGTGAAGTGACCTTTTCAAAGAATGGTTTTGTGTCTCTTGTTTCTTAAGTGGTAATAAGTAGTTCAAGATGACTGCTGGGCACATAAAGTTATGACTGCTTCATCTCCTTGCATGCTGCATTGCAGTTATCACATGGAATTTTGTCTGATGTTTTACTCAAACCCTTCAGTTGGGGTTTTCCTCAGCTTCTTGGAACTGCCTTTAATTTAAGTAATCAGAATCATGTGGCATCATTAGAAAACAGTGCCACTCACTTTTCTATATTATTTAACAACTTGAAAAGTGCTGTTCCTCGAACAGGTCCCCTGTCTACTGCAAAAACTGGATATATTTCCTTTTACTTTGCAGCTTTCACCTCCTTCCCTCTAACACAGGATATCATATTGTACATCTGTCAAGTCATGATCTGGGTTGAAAGTTTCTGTAAGCTTTCTGCCACTTTTGATAAGGGAATAGTTCAGGAAGACTCCCTTCAGTGTTTGGGAAAGGTACCATTCTTGTGATCTTCACAGACCAAAACTAGGAACCTTCTTAATAAACTGTTTTTTCTCCACATTTATCATGTCTGCACATAAAATGTTTCACTCAATTCCACTGTTTCACTTCTGGGGAATATAGATGTTAGACCCAAATTCAGAGACTAATTAGTTTACATGTACCCAGCACAATGTACTTCAAAATAAAGCAATTTAGGCAATAACTTCTGTGTGAAAACGTCTTAGGAATACCAGTAGTGCTTTACTTCTGGTGTGACAGCCTTCTACCAGTACACCTACCCGAGGGTGCTGAGCAGCACATTGATTCACATGCATTCAGTAGCTTTTATTTTTGAATCTTCAAAACCTCTACATTTATTGACTTTATCTTTTATTTAGAATGCTAGTTCGCTCTGCTTTTTTTATAAAAAGAAATTATGAACATGACTTAGTTGTCCAGTCCTACACTTAATCATTTAGGTTTTGATTATGGCAGTTGGGTTTTTTTTCTTAACAATGATGATGGACTCAAGATTATTTATACTCTGGTCTTGGGTTTTGGGCTTTTTTTCTTTGAAAGACTGTATAAGCAGCCATCTCTATATTAATGCTTCAGAAAATTGCTTTAGAACCTGCCTTGGAAAGGTTGACAAAGTAGATGAATTAACTCAGCATGCCATCTGTGACATCAATGGCACCTGCCTTGTCGGTGCACTGCCTTAGAGCGAGGCACTGTGATTGTCTTTTCCTGATATTACTCCTAGGCTGTCTCTTGTGTATTTTTGATGCAGCTATTAAAAAAATCAAATAATCTGAACTAGAGAACTGTTTCTTATAGCAGATTTGGCTGTGGATTTGACTTAAGTAGATTTATAGCTGTGTTACTAATGGCAAAACCTGATGAAACCCCATTTCTTACAGAAGAAAATGTGCTAACATGTATTTGGTATTTACAGTGGTCAGCTAAGGTTAAATGAAATCATCTATTTGGCCTTTCTTATTGTCATGATCTATGGTTTCCTTTCTTATTTTAAAAAAATGTTGTTAACCATTTCTAAAACATTTCTCATTTTATCCACAATTTAAAAACTGTGAATATTAATATTGAGGAGGAATTAAAACTGGCTTTCCATTGGCTTTCTAGCAACAAAGCTGGTGAAGGGTCCAGAGCACAATTCTGTTGAGGAGTGGTTGAGGGAACTGGAGTTGTCTAGCCTGGAGAAAAAGAGGCTGAGACCTTACCACTTTCTAACTACCTGAATGAAGGTTGTAGAAAGCTGAGTGTCAGTCTCTCCTCCCAAGTGAAAGTGATAGGACAAAAGTTAATGGCCTCAAGTTGTGCTGGGGAGGTTTAGATCGGATATTAGGAAAAATTTCTTCACCAAAGGGGTTATCAGTCATTGGAACAGGCTGCCTAGGGAAGTGGTTAGGTCGGCATCCCCGGAGGTGGAGGTATTTAAAACACATGTAGATGTGGCTTTTAGAGACATGGTTTACTGATAGATTTGTCAGCATTAGGTTTTTGGTTAAACTTGATGATCTTTAAGATCTTTTCTAACCTAAACTATTCTACGATTATAAACCTGTTTATGAACTAGAAGCACATTTGTTGGTTAAATTTTCACAGAACTCAATTGGAATTCCATTACTTGAAAATTAGGAAACATGAAAAAACATGCGGTTTGCATCTAGTGGTCAGGTTGTGTTTGAAGTATTCCAGTGAAACTATTCCTTTGGATTGGAAGAGAGATTCATACAGGAGTGACCTACCGTGTACCATTTTCTTTAAGCATAAGATATGCTTGCATGCATGTTCCAGATTCCATAATAAAGTGGTTTCAGGGTTTCATCTTACCCAGAACATTGAGCCTACCTTTTCTTTCTTTGTTCATTTGCCTCCTAATCTAATCCTGTAATGTATGTCTTTAGGAGAGACAAAGCAGTGCTTTCATTTTTTCTTGAAAGGGCTCAATTAGTTAAGAAGATCTGATTACTTGTGTGTACGGTAGAGATGTTAATGGGACACGAATTTTGGACCTTAAGTCTGTTACTGTTGGATATCTAACTAGATTATGAGTCAGTTTGTTCTCCAGTCATGGACACTGTATTCAGACAGGCCAGCTGCGGAGATCTGAGCTGCTATGATGACTTCATTCATAGTTTCTCAGAGCATTGTTATTGCAGATGTTTCCAGGCTCAGTGCACTGATGAAAGAGCAGATTTCAGTCATTTTTAGTTTCTGTTTTCTATCTATGTATTTTTACTGGAATAGAGAGGGTAATACTTGCTATTTGTATGTAATTATTCTCCAGAATAAGTTATCTGTTCATATGTTAATAACTGACTCTCCAGCACTCTACAGGAACGTCGTTTTGCATGTGTGGTGTCTTTGGAACTGAGTGAAGGGTGTACACTTCTCCCCGTATGGCCATAAACATATTATTCTTAGGAGTGGAGTGAATTTGTGACCTACAGGTTTCAGTAAGGATTTCCAATGGGTGGTGCTGTCATATGAACATCATTCCTGTCATCTTAGACTGCCAGCATGTCTTGAGGGGTACCTCAAGGCAATACATTTTTCTTGGTTCTGTGAAGAACAGTCTATTGCAAGCTCAGTTAATTTTCTCATTAAATGTTGGGAAAACGATCACTGGAATGAGGGAAAAGATTGCTTCTCTTCTGGTCATGAAAGGAAGCATTGAGGTTTCACAAATACACAAATCTTCAGTGGGAGTCAGTGGAAGAGTCAACAGAAGGAGTGATTGTCTCCTGATACAGAGCATTTTAGGCTAAACTAGGAGAGACTAAAAGAGACTATTTATTTTTATAGCCAGCTGTATTTCTTTCTTTTATTCCTTTCCTCTGTAGAATGCAGTTTTGCTGTAGTGTATGAGAGAAACAATGTGATTACCTGGAAGTGCAACATGTGCAACATTATAATTTACAGGTGGCATATTATGTTTCATTGGTCAAATACTAGGACTTACCCTCAGTATCATAATACTTTTTAAAAAAATAAATTTTATTTTGTATTGGCTGAAGATAAAGTCAATGTTCTGGAGATTTCTCTCCACAACTTCAAATCTAGAAACTAATGATTTACTAATACAAACCCCTATTCTTCTTGCTGAGAGGAGTATTAAAACAAAACCCACAAAAATTTCTGAGCTTTGTGAACAAATTGCAAGAACTTGTAACCACTATTCATAATTTCCAAAAGGATATTGAAGTTTCCTTACACATTTCTTAATGGTTGCTACAGTGTGATGATCCAGTTACTGATATGATGTCTGGCTTATTATTTTGTATTTAGGGTAGCCAGGGACTACCTGGACTACCTGGGCCTCGTGGAGAAAAAGGTGATGGTCACAAAGGTGAAGCTGTAAGTACAATTCTAATTCTGTGCTTTGTCTTATTAAAAAAAGAAAAAGAAAAAGAAAAAAAATTACCATGTGGTAACTCAATATTTGATTACTAAGTGCAATTAATCTTCTCTTTCATCCTTCAGCTAGTTTAAATATTTCATATATGTTTTGAAGTCCTTTCCTGTCTTAGATACAGAGCTATTCCTACAGGTAGCTGGAACCAGATATAAACTCTTTTCATTTCAACGTCATGACAGGGATACCACATAATTCCATAAAAGTCTTCATGGCTGCTCATACACGTTTAATGTACTCACTGCTTTGAACTCTTTTCTTTCCTCCCTTCCCTCCTTCCCGTCTCTTACTGTTCTTTGCTCAAGATCCCTAATAATATCTGCTTGGCCAAATCTTACAGTCTTCAATTCCTTCATTTTTGAAGGTTTCTTCCGTCCCTTCGCTTTTCTGATGGTTAGCTCCAGAAGGGGTTAATGCCTCAGTATTCCAGCCAGCACATTCTGTTATGAGAGCATATCATCCTAAATTTCAGTCATTCAAAGCTACACAGACATGTTTGACTGACCTTTCACTAGAAAGTGAAAATACTGCTGCCATCCTTGAACCACCACAAGTCAAACTTCCACTAGCACTACTTTCTTTATGTCTGTAATCCATCCTTATTTCAAACTACAACCACAAAGGCACTTCCAAATACACTGATGTGGGACCTGAGTGCTTCCAAAGAAGTCCTGCCTCAGGTCCAATTTCCTAACATTCAAACTGATCCTGGGAAGATCCTTTGGGATCCAAATCAGTTCAAAAGGCATTCACTCAGAATTCCTGGTGAAATGCCATATGCCTGACACATTTCACAGCATTTAGGGGCACTAGACCAGCTCAAGACTCCTTGGAAGGTTAAGGAGTGCCAGAAAGAGAGAGCATGCAAACATATGAAAAAACTCTACCATTATCTCAGATAAAAACAGAAAGCAAGAGCAAAGGCAATCGTGAAGAAGGCAGTGATGCAAGTAGATGACTGATGAACTTTCAGTAGGCCTTAAAATGCCTCATGTAACTGAAGTTTTAAGCTTTGCAACTTAAGATACTTGTTTATATGAAAAATGACTATTGATAGATACAGAATCAAAGAGGTCAGTGAGAAGCCGAAAACTTTTGCATTTCTAATTAATCAAAAAATTCAAGGGAGGCCTGTTTTGCTAACCACTGACTAATAAAACTACGTGCTGGTTGTAGTCTCACAGTCACAGGACACAAACAGGCATGTGCACTTCCTGCAGTGACTAGACAAAAACCAGAGCTTTGCCCTGCAGTACTATTCCTGAAATCACATCTATTCTATGATTCCCATCTGCAGCTGCCTTAAAAGTCACACTTCTCTGCAACTCAGTCTCAGGCTTCAGTAAAAGCTGGTTGGGTTCCTCGCTGCCACATGCGTACGTGTCTTTGGGATGTGTGAAAGGTCTGTCGTGCTGTAGCATGCATTTTCCCCCTTGTCAGGCTGCTTTTCCGTGTCCCATGACCTGAAAAGACCAACTTCATAAACCACTGGCAGACATGGACAGCACTTACGTAGCCATGTCTCTGTAGCATGACATCTGCCCAGTGAATGTTGAAAGGGAGGCTGGGGATGCCTCCAAAGGGGCTGTGATGGATTGAGTGGGAAGTTCAGGAGAATAAGTTGTCAAACACAAGCACGCCAAAGTATGCTAAGGTTATCCAGCCACCGCGTTTAGATGGGTTACCTGTGGTATGTCAGATAGGTAGTGTCTGTGGTGTATGAATCATGGAGAAATGTCTGCTTTCTCACTGGTTTCTCTGAGCTAAGAACAACTCTCATGTTCTTAAGCCAAGAGCTGGACTTTTTTTCCACCAGTCGGGAGGTCTTTTCAGGTTTCCACCTGGGACTGAGGATAACTTGCTCAGTACACATCAGAAATGTGAAGAATTCAGCAAAATCCAGCAAACCCAAAGAGATTAGTAACTACTGCTGAAATTCTCTTTTTTTGTTGAATAACACAAGTACTCTTCTTTTAGGACAACTACTGACATGCTTTATTCCTCTGCTGTACCAGGGACCTCCAGGACCTCCAGGCCCACCAGGACCAGAAGGCCCAAAAGGTGTGGGAGATGCTGGACCAAAGGTACTTGCACACTGGTAGTACATTCATCTGACTAGTAAACAAGGTAGACAAACATCTTCAAAACAAATGTGTCAGATTAGAATGGCATATATATGACAAAAATGCTGTGATCTCCATCTCCTGCTTTCCATTTAAGTGAGAAGAAAAACTTACAATATATTTTTCTTCCATGATAGATACAAACCAGTTCTTGCTTTATCCCCAGATCTGCTGCAAATCTCCAGGTTTTCCATACATCTAAGACCTAAAATGTTTCTAGATGTGAGTTTCCATGGAGAAGTCAAAATTCAACACAGGCAGAGGACTGCCTAATAATTATGCACTTTCTCCTGCAAAAGTGCAAAGGATGGGGACCCAAAGTTATATGGAACTAGTGAGATATTTAAAAATATCCTAGAAATGGGTTCCTAAGAGAAGACAATAAACTTTAATCTAAAATTAATATTGGTCTAGAGGCAAAATTCATCAGTAAACAAACCCAAAGAAAAACTGATAAAAGGTTTAGAAA
Source organism: Zapornia atra (assembly GCA_013400835.1). Classification (NCBI taxonomy): domain Eukaryota; kingdom Metazoa; phylum Chordata; class Aves; order Gruiformes; family Rallidae; genus Zapornia; species Zapornia atra. Next base: position 173,776 of record VZTU01026955.1, on the reverse strand, counting down.
TGCAACACTGAAACACTTCCAAGTTTTGGGTTTTTTCATAAAACATAGGATAGCTAGTTTTATAAAGTTCTAAGCAGTATGTAATTCACAAAAAAGGTAACTTCATAACTACTATGTTATAAAATGTTGGAAAAAGAGACTTAAGACTAAAATGATACAAGAAATTGCTTTAAAATATCCCACAGAGTGGTTTTATTAATGATTTCCTCATTACATATTGTGAAATAGGAAACAGGCAGCCTGTTGCAGGAGAAAGCAAAATAAATATTGCCCAAGCAATCTTTTTTCCCAAAGAGAAAGTACTTTCAACTTCAGCCCACAGAACGTGAGAATTCCCATTTAAAATAAACAACAATAGCTACTTAAAAATATATCCACAATAAAGGAAAAACTGAAGGACATTCATCTTTAGAAGGACCTGACCTTAGAATGACCACAGAATGGCCTGACAATGGGGTCTGGAAAACCTGGCTTCATGCTCCAATCTGAATTATCACTTATCTATACAAGACGTTTCACATAAAGTAATGCAAGGTCTGGTCCATGACAGGAACTGCTAAAGAAGTAAAAATTTCAATTTTGTTATTCAGTATAGACTTACAGAAAATGCATATGGATAAATTAATCAGATTTTTTGATATGAGATTGTATCTTTTCCAAACAGAGGTATCTTATAAGACTTTTTTCTTAGTACTACAGAAGAACATTTCATTAAGACCCTAGAATCTTGTATTAAATTGTCAAAGCAGATATTGATAAATATGTAGTTTAATATATAGTTAAGACGACTACAGATTGTCTAGGGGAAACATTATCTCTGGAATTCCCCCTCTCTTCCTAAAAGTGTGTAATTCTGTAAAGTAACTTTTTCCAAAAGGAATTGGAAAGTCATGTCAGGTAATCAGTAAGATGATCTCCTACTTTGATGTAATGGTTGAAAGATAACAAAGCCCAGAAATAAAAATCAGAATTTCAGTAGGAATATAGGGATTTAATATAAATAAATTTGAGTTAAATCCAGAATGGAAATAAAAGATTTTTATTATTTTTTTACATGAAAGGAAACCACTGCAATAATTGCAGTGACCTCATAAATGGAATTTTTTTAATCGATGTTTTTGGTTGTGTTTCTGAAAGGTATCATAAATATACCAGGTATACAGAAATGCACTTAGGAAAATCATAGTGCCTGGCTTATATGAGAGATCAAAAAGTGGGTCACAAGTCATAGAATCATAGAATCGTAGAATGATCTGGGTTGGAAGGGACCCCAAGGATCATAGAGTTCCAACCCCCCTGCCACAGACAGGGCCACCAACCTCCAGTCCTGGATCTACACAAGGTTCCTCCTTGTTGTTCGTATAATTGTGAATTTATGTAGTTGCTGGGAGGTGTGATTCTTTGGCTGTATAATTATTAGGAATGTTCCAACCCAGATCATGAATGATGGAAGTACAGTATGGTGTCACAAAATGCATTAGAGGGGAGGAGGCAGAAGCTGTAAAGTAGAAGAAAATATATCCAGTTTTTGCAGTGGAAAAAATGGAATCTAGTCTCTTTCTCATTGTTATTCTTAAACCATTGTAAGTCTTGTGATATAATAACATATATATTTAATTAAACTATAGATTAGTTATTTTAGTACTTAGAGCTTTCACTTTCAACTCTAAGCGATGTAAATCATTGCCAGTTGGAGTTGTTCATACTCTTTTATAAAGGTATCAAATCCTTACTTGTCAGTCTCCTCTTCACCCATGAATGCCATCAGAAGTATTTCCATCCCTCCAGATCTGTGGGCTGAAGTCTATCCATGGTACTAGTAAAGGAGGCTTATGGTATTATCTTTTTCTGGAGGAACAGGATTTGTGGTGCACTGGTTGAACATTACCAGTTAATAATGATTTTGGCAATTGGCCCACTACTTCAGTCTGAATTTGAGTAAAAGTGAAATAGCTGTCACCAAGAGGTGGTGCTCTTATAATTTAATAGTATTTAATTACAACAGGAAATAGTATAACAGAATATCTAGTAATAGAAACTCTTATCCTAGCTTATTATCTATAAAGAAGCCAGCAAAAGATCAGGTAAAGGCAAAGTGACAAATTATCACTATTCTCATGTGTTTTCTGACAATTTTAGGTCAAATCAGGGATGTTATGTAAATTAAAAGCACATTCCTCATATCCATCAAGTCAGTTCCATTGTCACAAAAAATTATCGGAATCAGGTAGCTTGATTCTAAGAACCAAGTTGTTGAAAAACACAGATGCAAAGGAAGCTGTGTTTTCAGGTTAGTTGTGGTTGTGTGAGCTGGGTGTGATCCTGCTGCAGGAGCAAGGCCTCCACATGTGCAGCCAGTCCAGTTCCAGGGCCTGCACGTACAAACTCCATCTTCCTGGGTGATCTACGTGGGTATTTCAGGCCCAGTAGGAAACGTGCTGTTGAAGTGAATCTCCCAGTGCACCCATCCACTGTCCTTTGTGTTCCAGACCAAAAGGAGGTCCCACAACTGGATTTCCTTCAGATGAAACTAAACTATATGATCTGATCTGGAAGTGCTGTTACTGTACTTCTACCCTCAGCAGGTGATGGGTCCACAGGAGCAGACCAGGCAGGTCTCCTCACATTGCACACGGTGTAAATGTCAGGCTGCAAATTCACTGCTATTGGGCCTGGCACATTATTTCTTGATGGACACATAGAGTTAGAAGCTGCCAATCAAGCAGAGGTTTCTATTTACAATAGCCACTCATGGGGTAGATTCAGAATGCTCAGTATCCATGGGTTATGGAGAAGTGGTGTCTTGTTTTAAGAGGAGCCTGTAGGGTAGCTGCCTTTGCAAGTAGCACAATACCATTAGGGTAAATCACACACACACCAAATCTTGAATTAAAAGTTTTGCATGGATCTGCATGTTTGATTGTGTTGCCATGTGATATTGCCCATCAAATCTGTCAGCTTGGAGTAGTGTTTATCTAGCAGTCTCTGTCAGAAAATTAAAAAATTAAGATTTAAAACCATTCAGTTTTAATCTTTACTTTAAAATAGTTAAGCCACTCTTTTAATGATGCATCTAGATCAGTGCATTAATCCTATGAGGGAAAGTGCATATTGCTCCTGTAAATGGTGAGCAGCTGTAGCATTTGCAGTGTGGAACTGCTGCACCAAAGCATGTGTTATCCAGGTAGCCACAACTGTGGTTTAGGTCTGTGCATCCACACTGGACATGGTATGGAGTTCCCTGGGAAAAAAAAAACCCACAAAGTATATAAACATCTCTTCTCCTTCCCTGATTTTTTGCTCCTGTTTGCCTGTATAAAGTATTGAATCTTAGTCCTGGTAGCAAAGGTGCCACAAGAAAAAACAATTCACTTGAGTTGCAGCAATTCCCCCAGAACTTAATTCATATAATGGACAATCTAACGTTTTTTCAAATAAAATGTAAATGCACCAGCTACCTCTCATCCCTTCCACATAAAAAAATGAATATAAGAAGAACAGCAACAATCTGCCTATAAAAAAGAACATTTATTTGATAAAAGAGACTCATAAATTTACACTCTAGTTAATTTGAAATTCCTTTGAGTATCATTATAGAGGAATGTTCCACTCAGCTGAATCAGAGCTCTGTTCTCCCCACTTTCAGAAATGGCTCACATATGTGCACACTAGGAATTTTATGTATCAGAGGTCAAATTCACGTGAAAACAAAATTGGAACATGTGGGATGCATTCAAATCCTGGCAGCACCCTATTTTCTGTAGCATTAAAACAGAAGCACATAATGTCAGAATATAATAAAAAATTGATTTAAAAGCACTTTTGCCAGCTAGGAGGTGGGTTAGAGACATTCAAAAGCCCAGCACTAGCAATAAACTGAGCTTCATCCTCAGTAACTGGATAGCAGAAGGATTATTAAAACCCGTAGTGTAGTCCCTAGTGCTTGAGCATTTGGGCTGGATCCAGTTGCAACATAAATAACTTTTGCAGCTTGGTCCCTTTCTATTTGAAATAAAATGTGGAAAGTAGAGATGCAGTGTCCTTTTTAAACTGTGTTGTTCTTACAAATATTGTATCCACTAGCTCTCACTAAAGAGAGCATTACAGTGTCTGGTTTATGTTTCAGTATCAAATATACATGCTACACAGTAAATGAGCTGTATGTATTTGGAAGCCAATATTTGTTTTTCAGGTGACCATTGGGTCATTTAATGAATTCTTGATAACAGCTGGTATGGAATAGACATTTGAATCTCATACTTCACACTGTGTTGACTCAGCTCTTTATTTCTTGTTTCAAGTTGGCTGTTTTGCTGATAGTGACAAGCTCATCTACAAGCAGAACACCGGAAATAAATTAGACCTCATCAAAGAACAGCACTAATCTTTCTTGAAATTAATCCCCTGAAGGAAAGTTTAGTGTCACACCTTGGAAAAAAGAACTGCACCACTTCACAGCTCATAAAGCGAAATAGAAGTCTTTTTCTCTAGGCCAAGAAATGCAGAAACTTTGAGGATTACTATAAAGCTCTACAAAAGAGCTTTTCAGTGAGACATCTGGTATTAACTAAGCATGTGAGGCTAAAATTTGATCCTTCACCTGCAATGACCCCATGTAAGAATGTGTTACCCATGGGAGGAAGAAGCAGATGACTTCAAGTCACCTTTACGCTCTCTATGGTCGGGGCTGGTCTAAGAGCAGGTTGTAGGTATATTGGATACTGGACCATAAGGAATGATTTACTCATTTGGTAACCTCTCATTCAGCATCCATCACAGCAGCTTACAGGCTGTTTCACAGCTCATAGCAGCCCAGGATCTTACAATGCAAAGTCTTACAATACAAAGTCTTACCTGTATATCCACCTCTTGGTTCTGGCACCGTGGGCAGGTTTCAGAGAGGCTTGGGCAGGAAGAGTTGGCTGCTCTGTGCAACTTTTGCTTGTAAAGAGTTCTCCTACAAACAGCGTAAGGTTGTATTATGGTTTTTGGGGACATGGAGGACCAAAAATTGTTCCTTTGGATGGTACTGAGTAGAAAGACAACTATGTTTGCCTAGACTCTCAGTATTTCTTAGTGCTATGACAATCTCAAGCTAATTGTAAGAAAATGAGTTGCAGGAGGAATTGAGAAAACAGGTGTGTTTTACAAGATCAGGAATATCTACCAATCACTCCACTGAAAGAGGGGGAATTTCCCAGCACCATGTACCAAACTTAAAGTTCTTACAATCTTTGAGTACTTAAGATCATAACCATTAAGAGTTTATAGCTAGAATTTGGAAAGAAAAAAAATAAATAAAAAGGCAAGGGCAGTTTCCAATATCTTATCTCTTTGCAGTAGCCTGGAAGGTGTGATGTAAAAGGCTCAGGCCATCTGAAGTACATTGCTAAGGAGTAGCTTTCTCTTTAGTTCCCTTTTCCAAACCAGACTAGAAGAAAACAGCCTCCCCTCTGATAAATTTGAGGGAGAAATCTCCTCCCAACCAAACTTGGCAATCCAACCAGCTTGACACACCAATTTAAAGCTAAAGGCATCCATGTACCATGTCTATGTCCTGATTTTTACTGGCCATTCTCCAGTGCTTGGGAAGAAGGAGGGATTTAAAATAAATTCAGAGGCATTAAATCAAGAAGGAAAGCATTATAAGCTCAGTCTTAGCCTTAGCCTGTGGATTCAGAGTTCCCACCTCTCCAAATCCATCAAACCTGAACATAGAACATGGCCCTAATATATTTACGTAGATAGCACATATGTCAGGACTTAGCATGATATCACAGCCATATATAAAACCCATGGATTAGAGTGATCTCTCACTAGAGATTGAACCTTGGGCACTTCACCTAACAGCAGTCTTTAAAATGACTGCATGCATTCCTCCGGCAAAGTAAAGGAAGTTAGTAGACTCTGTACTTTTTGTTACTTTTTAATCAGTTTGATATGTTGTTTCTTTTCACCTACCACAACTCAAAGTCATCTGTGATTTGTGTTGTTCATGCGTGCACCTCTCTCCTAGTTAGAATGCTCCCTCTGCAGGCACAGCCTTTCCTAGAGCTCTTCCTAGTGCAAAACCAAGTACAACGAAGAGGTTTTATAATGATTTCTTTTTTTTTTTTTTGCCAAAAAATAGAGTTTCTTCTTGGATCAGTTGTTAATATATCAGATGATCAATAGCCTATCCAGAATATTTCTTTCTTTTGCACTTGCCTGCCTTAGGCATAGGTGTAGGGACATTTGCTAAACCTGATTCAGAATGTTCTGTGTCTATAACTTACCAGTTACAGGTTCCTTTTTACTTTGCAAACTGATGCGAGTTTTCTAGTGATCATGGGCTCAATGTGGGCCTGTTCCCTCTGTACAGTTATGGACTGAGGAATACAAAACCATCTCTTTTTTTGTTTGGTCTTTTTTTTTTAATATCTGTAAAGCATTGATTTTTATCTGTAAAGCAACTGTTTATGTATGTAACATTGGTTTGGTTTGTTTTTTAAACTCAGTAGTTTGACTGACTTGCCTCGTAAGTGGATGAAAGAGGGAAGAGTTAATAGGTGATAAATCATGGCCATTTCTGTGACTACTTTCAGGGAGACCGTGGCATGAGAGGATATCCTGGGCCCCCTGGACCACGGGGGAGTGGAATGGTTGGTCCCAAGGTTGGTACAAAGTCAAGTTGAAATTCTTGTGTTCTTTTGTGATCCTGGCTGCCAGACTCTGCTCTCTCAGGCACCAAAGTATCTTTGTCGGGTATTGATTTACATTGCTGCAACTGCAGGAGAAAGCAAGCGTAAAAACATGGGCTCTGACCATACACTACTACCAACTGGATTAGGAAGGAATATTAACTGGATGAAAACTGCAGTTGCAGCTAAACTTTATGAGATTACAGATGGAAATTGAACAGAATGATCAGGCTGATAAATTAGCTACATGATGCATTTCTTCTCTTTGTATCTATTCTGTTTCCAAGAGACTCTTCTGTGCCGGAAAATATATTAAATGTGAATTTTATGTTTCTGATTTTTGCTCAATTAAATCGAGTCCAATTGATTTCATTAGTAATACCATTAGGAAAGAAACACTCAAAGACAAAATTCTATAAGCAGCCTGCATGCAACATCTGGGCAGTTTTTTCCTCCCTGCGCTAAAGTGATTTATAATTCAGAAAAGACCTACTGGTAAGAAAATGAATTCAGTGCATGCCTGGATGTCTTTACTATAGGTATGTCCATCAATGTCCTCGTGTATATTCCTCCACTTTAACCTAAAAATCTTACACCTTTGTAACTTCTTCTGTGATATCCCTAGCAGAGATTAACAGAAGTCTCCACTGCCATTTTGAATAAACTAGTGTCTGAATGGAGAAACATTGCTGTTGCCAACACAGAAACGCAGGGAGTGGCAGGGCATTAACATTTTCTCAGGATGTGTCTGGCTTTGCCTTGCTTGCTGAAACCTGCAGCAGTTTCGGTACCTTGTTAAATCATGCAGACACAATCTGTTTATAAAAAGTAGACTTGGACTGGGTATCAGTCCTACAAATGTGTGACACTACATGATGCTTCCATAAAGCCTTTGAGAATGAAAAATGTGTTCCCTATGGGGAAACAATATTTTGTTTTCAAGGGTGAGGACCTGATTGTAGCATCTAGTTCTTGAGATACACTATTTAGCACAATGTTTTGCGTGAATCCCTGCTTATAAATACACAGATTAGCAGTATTTTTCACGTGACATTCTGTCAAAGTTTGAGGCAAACTTTTTGTCTACACAGATGAGATTATGATTTTTTAAGTGTCACTAATATCTAGAAGTTAAATATTTAGAGCTATGTATTTCTATTTAATGATGATTAAGTTTTGATATATTTTTGCTTAAATAGTCAACTTATGCAAAGTGTGAGTATCTTTCACGCCACTGAGCACATTCCATTTGCTGTATTTGAGCACAGTGATTATTTATTATCAGGCAGTTATCAAAAATCCAACCTGAACTCTACAGAAACTTTTATGAAGCTTGGCCAAAGTTCAATAGTTTTTTTCAGGTGAAAATAAAGGGAGGTTGGGGGATGGGGAGGGAGCAAACATTTCCTCTTGATTCAGTCAAAGGGATATGCTTCCTGTCGCTGCTTTGAAATGTTAGATTAGCCTGCCTCTGAAGCATGAGGGCTTTACCTGGCTTTGGCTGTATGGATGCAAACCAGCGGGTGCTGCTTTGGCTTTTCTCTCTTCCCCTCCCACTTAGAATTTGCTGAATGACTGGTGCTCCCAGACACTGTGGCACCCCAAGGGCTTGGCCTACGTACATGGTGCACAAGAACTAGCTAACACGCCTGGCAGATTTACTTGCGGTGGGTTTCAGCGCTCTGGTCCTTTGTGCCTCTCTGTTGTGCTGCTCTTGTGTGGGGTGATTGCACGAAGCTGTTGTATAGAGATTCTTTTTGTTGGTTCCTACGTGAGAAAAAGCAGGGGGGAATATCACACTGTGTCACAGACAAGTTTTATTCTGTAATTATTTTCAGCTTAATTGTTCCTTTGCTTTCCTGGGAATTTGTAATTACAAAGGCCCACAGTGAGAAACCATAAAGAAGAATCAGAATTAGAGTCTTTGACGTGGTTTTGCATGCAGCAACTTTGAGATGACTTCCTTGCTGTTACCAGGAATAGAGTTTACTTCCTAATTCTCTTTTTGCCCCGCTGACTGTTACAGGGTGCTATGGGACAGAAAGGCTTGCCGGGTCCACCTGGCCTCCCTGGTGACAGCATACAAGGAAGCAAGGTAATCCAGTTGGATGTGGTACCTGTCCAGTTTCTTCTCAAAACTGTCCCTTAGATTTTTTGTTTGCAGTTCTCCTTGCCACTGAGTCAGTGAACTCCTGCAAGTATTTGTTGTATATTTCAAGTTTCTTGTTCATAAGTTCATACTTTAGCTGTTGACTTTTCAGTACTGGTGGCACCTAATCGCTCCTGTTATTGTTGTGACTGCAAATACATTTAACCTGGACAAAAGTCTCATCTCTGCCATGTCTCACTGATAAACCTAGATTTACAGGATGCTCCAAAAAAAAATCCAGGTTTTTCTCTGGATGCCCTTGCAAAAGACAGTGACGGAGATCTGCCATGTCAAAATAAGTCAACCACATATAGGGGTAGAAAAGAAATTAGCCAGTCTTCCACATAATCTTCATCAGGTTTTTATTCACTCAGTTCCAGCCATAACCACATCTTGTCTCCTTATAAGGAGAAGCACAAACATGGTAAAGTATTCTGCACATTCAGTTAATAAATTGCATTTTCATAAGTGTGTGGAAGAAAATTATTAAAACTGAAGGCCCTAGAGAAGAGCAACCCAAATTTCTCCTACTTCTTTTAAATCAGTTTCCTTAAAGTTAAGCATATGATTGAATATTTCCCTGGATCAGGAGGAATGTGCTCAGCTCTCCAACTCTAGATCATCAAACCACCAGTGATTCAGTAAGGGAGGGCACTGTTTTGGTTTGGTTAGGAAAGATGCCTCTCTGTAATGCAGTGGTCTATAGCTACTAAAGCCACCAGGGCACTTGTGGACAAAATAGGTATTTGTTAGAAAATAGACACACTGAAACAAACTGACAAAAAAAATCATTAAAATGTGTCTTGTTGGCAAAATGTTTCAGAGGAGAACTGTTATTTGGTTCAGTGTGGTTCATACAGACTTTACCAGAAAAACACCAATTACTTCTGAATTTTGTTCAGTATTTTCTCTGATTCCAGCTTCAGTGTCTTCTATTTTTATACTCATGTTCAATCATTTCCCTTTTTTTTCCTAGAGACAGCCCTTCCTTTTTCCACTGTGAGGTGTTTCACAGCATAAAAACATACCTTCCTACATTCTTTCTTTTCTCCTTATTGTATAGCTCTCTTTAACAGGTTTATCTCTTCTCAGGACTTTCCTAGACAGAGTTCTCTGCGTGGTTCATGATTGTATATATAGACCTTTGGTTCTGATCTGTTTGCAGTTTTGTATGCAGTTTTTTCTATATTACTTGTTATCAGCAACCACAAACCTATTATATTTTAATGTGAGGAACTTCTTGTTTTCTTTTCTTTCTTTGCTCAAATCTCTGAGGGTTCCTTGCTCTCTGCAAATAAATTCTGCCATCTCTGTTTGTCTTTATGGCATAGGAAAACTATTTCCTGCCTGGCTTTAATAGACATTCCTAATGTGTTTCCAGAATCTAATACTTTTCCTATATATTTTTAATCTAATATTTTTTTTGTTCCTGAGAAAATCTAAAGGTTAGTCAAAAGATGCTTGGTGTGTACATATCTATCTATCTATCTATCTATGAATCTATCTATCCATCTTTCTCTATGCAGATACACAGAGTTTGGGATGTTATGTTGGCACTGCTGTGAATAAATATCTAAAGCATATTTTAGAAGTGTAGAGAACTCAGTTTAATCATGGAAGTTTTCAAATGGAAGGATACAGCCCACTGACACACACTGTTGACAAAGGCATATTTGTGATGTAAGGATGTGGAATTTAGGGCTGTAATTAGGAAAGTAACATTTAGGGCTGTAATTAGGAAAGTAACATGTGCTCTGGCTATGGAAGGTCTTTGTCCTTGTGTTTGAAACCAAACCTGTATCAATGGGGTGGATCAAACTCAGCTGGTGGTGTTTCTGTAGCATTCCATGAGTTCTATAGGTACAGACTTGACATTTCAATTTTCTTCCGTTAACAATCACTTTTTAAAATTACTATTATTTTTATAAAATTCCTAGGAATTACTTCTTTCTGAACAACTCTGGCTGCTGTCCTGCTCCTGTGGTACCTATTTCCTCCATATGCTGATGCTTGTTGAGCTTCTGTCCATCTCTTTTGTGTCCTTTTGTGTCTTCACAGCCATGTCAATCTTCATCAGCTTAAAGCTACTATACTCCTGTATTTGAACTATCAATATCACTCCAAGGATTTTTTTAATATATGCATAGAGCTCAGCATGACTATGGTAAGAACAGAATGTCAAAAATGAGGGGTTTTTTTAGTAACTTTGTGTTGATAGCTACATTCACAGGTCTTCTTTTTTTTGCTTGGTTTCCTTGCAAAACCACAGTCTAGACATTCTCAGATCTGCACTCAATTCACCAAATGACTTTTTTACATAGAAGTCTGCTTATTGATTGGTAATCTAGCAGGATATTAGGGTCAGGGATCCAAGGGTCTGCATCCTTACATGCATACCACTTCAGGTTTTATGATAAGACTGATGGTCAAGTTTGAATTTAATTATGTACAGGGATCGAACTGGCAAAGCAGTATTTTTAAATTCTCGCTTTTTACTAAATGTTCAGTTCAGCTATGGTATCTGTGATAAATCCTTCATATGCTGATTGATTGCATAAGTAGCAGAAGCAGGAATTGGTTTTGCAGCTGACATTTTAAAGGATAAAACTCATACGTGTGTGCCTGTGAGAAATGTCAGCTGTGCAGCTGTGAACTTTGTTAGAACAGTAGGTATCATTCATTTCTCATTGCCTGAACCCCCTCCTAGCGATGTCAAATGGGCTGTGACAAATGGCAGCAATAAATCTGTACTTTTGTTGGGTCTGACATTTATTATCACTGAAGGAATACACAGCATATCCCAAGTCCAGTTCACATGTATGTGTTCTGTGCATCTGCAAAGGTGTCAACCAGGAAGCTGCGTGCTGCCCCTGGCCAGGACAGATAGCCAGCCCCAGTGCTGGACAGCAAGCACCGAAATAAGCCGGCACGCCGTTGCACTGTGTTATGTTGCATTAATAACTTGCACGAAAGACCCAGGAAGCACAATCCTGCTAGCAAGTGACTTTAAGTAAATTAGATTAAATAGTCACTGTGCGTTCCTACAGCAGCACAAAATAAATTACCGTGTGCATCCCATTCCTTAGGAATGTTTCCTATTTGCAGGAAATTACATTTTCTCCCCCCTCCCCCAGGAATCAGCTATGTTTCTTTTCCAGTCTCCAGAGCCTACATCAGTGTCTGAATTTTTGCTGCTGTAGGAAACTGGGAAGAGGGGAAGGGGGGACAGTTCTGCTTACAGAGACCAGAGGCGGCCGGTTAGCAGGTCAGTGATCGGTAGCCCCCATGTCGAGCAGAGCATTTTAGCTTCCCACGTTGAGGCTAATGGACCAAGAGGCTCCTGCATTAAGGTAGTGCTCCAGTGGAGATGTGAACACTAAGTTGGAGTTAAGTAGGTACCTTTGCCTAGTACAAGGCAAGATGACAAGGCACCCATTTGCGAGCAGAAGTTCCCATCTTGGCAGGATCTCCATCAAATAAAACTAACTAACCTTGTACTTGGATCTTGTAGGCTAGGTTTGGTATAGGTGGTGACTGCTCTGATTGCACTGGCATGCTCTGGAGCTGGTTTTGGTATCTCCACCAGGCACTGCCTTTATGTGAATTGCGCATGTGATGTGAATTATGACAGAGCATTTATGTACCAGGGAGTACAGTTGCCTCTAGCTGTGTTTAAAATGTATACCGCAGTTGATCTGAAAAAAATAATTGTGTTACCCTGTTAAATAAAGCAGGAAAGTTTCTGGGAGCCAGATGCAGTGAAGTATTTTCTGTGTGTATTTTATAACTGCTGTGTTTTACAACATGGTGTATGCCCACACTGCTGGCGTGAACATGCTGTTCAAGCCCATGTGCCTGCAGCAGGGCACGTGTAACAAATCATTATAAACAAATTTGAACTTTGTGTCTGCACTGATACTGTCTTTTGAAGTATCACATTGTGAAATGCAGACATGTCTTTTTATTTACTTAAGATCAGAAAAACTAAGTCAGCCCTGCAGAGATTCTGGGTGTGTGCTTCTAGAGAACCTTTGTGTTAGACCTCAATTTACTGCTTGTAGACTGGATGAGTCTTGGCCTCAGTGGGGTTACTTTTGTCTTTCATCTGTTTCGTTTAATTAATCAGGAATAAATTCTTCATCATATACTTCATAAAACTTATGTGTGTTCTGAATCCTAGTCAATTGCTTATTTCTCCAGCTCCAAGCCATCTCACTCTTGAAAACAACCTGCTTCATTACATAATCGAAATATCTGGTTTTCTCTATGATGCAGAATGTTATAAAGTGAATAGATAAAGCACAGATTTTACTTTCATTCTCAGTTAAACTTCCTTTCCATATGCTGTTCAGGGAGAAAAAGGAAATCAAGGTGTTCCTGGACTAAGGGGGTCAATAGGAATTGGCCTTCCTGGACCAAAGGTAAATCCTACAATTGCAGTAAGGAAAAAAAAAGGTAATTTTTTTCTTCCTTTATTGGTTATTTGGTGGGACAGCTCTTTGAAGATACATAGAAGGCAAAGAAATGCCCTGTATAGTGCACAAGGTAAGTACCTACCTCTTATTGTCAGCTTCAGATTCTGTGAAAATCCTAATGGTCATCAAGAACCAGGGTCTGAAGTAGGAGCTAGAATGAGATCATACCTGTTAGAGGGAGAATAATATTGATGAATTTATGTATTCAGTTATCTATTTTTCAGTTATTATAAAATGTCCTTTTATTTGCCAAGCAGGTGGTGTCTATGGGATTCCATTGGCTGGGTAATATCAAGGAATAATATCAAAAAGGACAGTGATCTAAATAAATTTCTAAGGTTTAAAGTTTCAAGTGAAATGTGAGCTGGTCAGTAACTTCCAGAGAGAAATAAAAAACTCTCCTACTCAATGAATGTTGTTCTTGGAAGAAATGTCTAGTTTAGAACCTGAATCTTTTGAAACCTGCATTATTTGAAAACTCTTGAAACACCATGATCACAGAATCACAGAATCACAAGGTTGGAAAAGACCTTTGAAGATTATCAAGTCCAACCAATCCCATCCAAAGCTAAACCATATCCCTAAGTACCTCATCTACCCTTTTCTGAACACATCCAGGGAAAGTGACTCAACCACCCCCCTGGGCAGCCTGTTCCAGGCCCTGACAACTCTTTCAGTAAAAAATTTTTTTCTCATATCTAATCTAAACCTGCCCTGGTGCAGCTTCTTGCCATTTCCCCTTGTCCTATCACCTGTCATCTGGCTGAAGAGACCATCACCATGATGTTGAACCCTTTCTCTTTTTAGAAATCAAAAAGTCTTGTCATTTGAGGAAACAAGCGCGGAATTGCTCCTAAATGTGAAACTACGTATTTTCCAATGGCTGTAACAGTCCAAGCATGCCTTTTCCTCTGCTCTTTGCAAGTTCCAAGGTTTTCATGTGGGTTCTGTGCAAAGCTGGTGTGAGTTTCAGCACATTGGCTGATCTGAGGCAGTTTCATCTCTCTGTAGGTCTGAATTAACATAGGTCCAGTATAAACATTGCTTTTGAGTTCAGGAAAATCAAAGAAGAGTAAAAACTTATATATTCTCAACATTTACATAAAGATGTCTTTACTCCTCCCTCCTGAATTAAGGTAGTTTTTCATCAAAATTTTTTAAGGTATTTTTACTGCCCATCTTGCTTTCTCCAAGATTTTGCTTTCAGGTGGTCTCTTCATAATACAGAAAAGATAAACCAGCCACATAAAAATAAAACCATCAGAAAATTAGCTTTAAAAGCTCATTGAACCATAACTCCAGCTCTGAATATCTGCAAAACTGGAGTTACTGATTGTGTTTAATATGGTTGTTTTAAATTAGGGAGACTATGGAGAGAAAGGTGATCCAGGGATAAAAGGTGCCAAAGGAGAGATTGGAGACCCAGGACCTCCAGGACCAAAGGTAATATAGATTTTCATGTTATTTAATTTTACACAATGTAAATATGACAATTCTGTCTTTTGGTAATTATCTCACTCTCATGTTTTTAGGGAATTTGGGGAGAAAAAGGTGAACCCGGTCTTTCAGTAAGTATGAGTTAATTTAAAAGAAGTTCTGGAAATAAAGGTTATATGATGTTACACAGGGTGGTTTATGGGGCATTGCATTGCCTGCATTTTTGCAGGCATTCTCAAAACAAGAGCAAACAGCAATTTAACTAATACTCTTTTTCAGAGAGAAGAAGTTATCAGACTTATCAATGAAATATGTGGTAAGAAAAAGGTGTAATAAAACACACCAAATTTATATTGACTGGATGGATTTGTCCTCTGCATGTTGGTATGTAAGGATGCCATTTGTGTGAAAACAGTGTTCACTATGTTGCCAGAGCTATACTGGAAGTGATTTGTTCCAGCTCTGTTTCTATTTATCAGTGTCAGTAACTACAAATTAATTCATTAATTGAGCTTTAACTGACTATAAATCTGATACCTGAGTTCATGTTTTTGAAGGCAGATTCTCATAAAATGTCTGGAATGGTTGTTCTTCTAGGTTGTGGTATCAGATGTAGAGTAACGCCGCTGGAAGTAGTGTTTGTCATTGACAGTTCAGAAAGCGTTGGACCAGATAACTTCAATATTATCAAAACATTTATGAAAACAGTCATTGATGATTTATCAGCCAGCCATGCTGCTACCCGCATTGGCATTATCAACTTCAGCCATGAAGTCAAGTTGGTGTCTTCTCTGAAGCAATACACCAGCAAAGAGTACCTGAAATCAGCCGTTGATCAAATGCCCTACTTAGGAGAAGGCACATACACAGCTTCTGCTGTCCATGAGGCCATTCAGCTATTTCAGGCAGCACGCCCGACAGTAAGGAAAGTGGCTGTTGTAATAACAGACGGACAAGCAGACACTCGGGATAAAGTACAACTGGACACTGTGGTAAGGGAGGCCCACGCCACGAATATTGAGGTATTTGTCATAGGGATTGTTCAAAGGACTGATCCTCATTATGATGATTTTCTGAAAGAAATGCAGCTCATTGCAACAGACCCTGATGAAGAACATGTCTACCAGATAGATGACTTCATGACACTTTCAGGTAAAAGAAAGTATTTTAGTAAGAGGAAACTTGAAATAAGCATGTAAAAGAGTTTGGCCTTTCCCATAGGAAGGCAGGGCAGCCCGCTGAATGGCACCTTATGTTTCTCTTTTGAATGCAGCTCCTCTGCTTCTCTTCTTCTTTGGTAAAAAATTTGGCCAATTTTTACCCCTTGTAGGAGCAATAAAACACAATGAACAGCAGTTTCCCAGTTGAGGCCTTCTTTGGGGTGCTCCTTTTTTGTGAGAGCTTGCATCAGCTTTCCTTTGCAGTCCTTTTGTGCTTGGTCAAGTGACATCCCAGAGAGGTGCAGATATCTGCCTACCTTGACACAACATCTCTGTCTCTTTCTCTTTCATGTGGCTCCTGATTCTAGGAGACAAATGGTGAAGCACCATGCAAGGGAATTGGGTCTGATAGTACATTGTGTATTTCACACTGTGGCACCTCTCCTTTCCTTTGCTCTGTTTCTTTTTTTTCAATGTTGAGCTACTACTTCTACTTTAAAAAGGGACTTGGTATTTTTATCTGTTTCTTCTTAAAAGAACAAAAGGGTCTTAAAATGCAAAACTTTATTACTTCTTGTTTCCATTTTGATATAACTTTAGAAGATGGCCTTTCACAAGTTATTATTTAAGGTTTAGTGTTAATGCTGCACTAAAAACTTGTGGTGAATTTTTATGACTTTCTGTGATTCCCCTTAATAACTTCCATTATTTTGTTAATCTTTTCAGCTCTTGAAAATCAGCTGATCACAAAAATCTGTGAGAATGTGTCTGAAGTCTACACCAGAAAAGATAACCTTTTATTTTCATCGCCAAATCTGGAATCAAAAATTTCTAGTGAAGTTATTGATAGCCAGTTACCTAAAATGACTAATTCGGAGATTTATGTGCTCCCTACAGAAGAAACCAGTTATATAGTAAGTAAAGAAGTAACAGTTATCAAATATTTTTAAAAGATGCATGTCTCTGAGTTCAGGTACTCTTTATTTGACCATTCACCAGTCTTCTAATATGCAAGTAAGTGTAATTTGGCAAGAGAAGATTTGAACAAAAGTTAGTTGCTTAGAACAGGAGCTGACAAAAGAGGTTGATACTATTTCTTAGTTGCAGTAAACGCCAACAATTGTCATGTTCTTTGTAGTTCTGATTCTTCATAAATGGGGTTGGAACTCTTACAGATACACCTCTGTTCAGGCAGATATGTAGTATGTAAGGCATTTATTTAGGTGCAAGCTGATTTTGCAAGTGCAAAGCTTCTTCCTGTGGTCTTCACTCTCTAGGTATTATTAAGCCTTCAGTACTGTTTTGTTTTTCGTGTTGGACCTTACTTCCAGGCATCCTCGTTCACGTTGCCCTTCATTCTGCAGCTTTAAATTCCTCCTGCCCTGCACTGGGGTTCTACAATAGCTGTTGAATTGCTATCAGAAATAAACATCCTCTTTTTTGTAGACCTGGAGAAGAAATACAGTACTCAAAGGATTGGATGAACCGCTGGCGTCTTTACATTTCAGATAGATTTTGAGTTTCAGAGTCCCAGTGACTCTGAAGAGGTTTCTTATCTGACTCTGTCAGTAGTGGCCTGTATATGGGAAGATGCAAAACAGTATAAAATTTCTTCCTATTCTCAATAGGTAATCAGTAGATAATCAAGGTGTGGGATTAATGGCATTTGTGGCACTTGTGCTGTTCTGTACCCTGTATGACTCTAAGATCCTCAGAAATCTTCTTGACTATACTAAAACACATAGCAACACAAATTTTTTACACAATATTCTTAACTTGAAGAGCTGTGTTGCCTTCTTTACACTTTTATCAAGGTAAACTCTGAAATTCTGCTGATTAGCAACTGGCTGTTAGCTAGAAATGGGGAAAGGGGCAAGTTACCACTTGGTTCAATACATCTATGAGGCAATGTTATCATTAGGTTCCTGTAACCCAACTTTTAGGAAGTTTTGCTGTACTCAAGGAATTCCACATCTACAAAGATCTTTGGAGGAGTATAATGTACATATGGTTTTCTATCAATAGCAGAACAAATGCCATGTTCCTCCTGCCTGCTGTTTTCTATTTCTTGACAGACCGAAGATGTCAGATCATTCCCAATGAGCGTAACAGAAGTTAAGCAGCACTGATTTACCCCAGAGTTCTTGCAGGATTTTTTGTCTCATGTTACAGATTAAGTCATGCCTGAAATTTTGCTTCAGTAATTAATTCTGCTTAGTGACTAAACAAAAAAGCATTACTTAGCCTTTTTTTCATCCGGCTCTCGGTCTAATAAAAATGCTTTTATTGCAATTATGGTCACCTACTGAGTAATCACAAGGAAGAGGTCCAAATCCACCTGTCATTATTGCTTAATAACATGCATTAATTTCCTACCTAGTCTCTCAAACTTTCATCTTAACATCTAAGCCCAGACAGAATTTCAATTTACCAGATTTTGACCCTTTTTGCAGGTTAGTTCACCCCAGAACAGATATACCGAGCCACTGCCATCTGCTCAGGATCACACTGCAACCACCTCTGCCCACAGAGAATCAGAATTTCCCCCGTCTTATGAGATATCTGAAATCAGACCCGAGAGTCCTGTTATCAATCCTTTGTTCAATGTAACTGCTGCTGAAGATCACCACCTAATCGTACTGCAGCCACAGTTAGCAACAAGCCAAAAAGGTAAGAAATAGATGCTTGTCCTCAGGTATCGGGTAGCCAGCCTGCACCAAAAATAATCAACCAGCAAAAACCCACTCGCTCCCCTCAATATAGTTACTAGAGTTTATTGTCTCTTGTTTTTCTGCATGCTCTGGCTGCAGGTACCGTGCGCAGTGAGAGTCAGAGTTTCAAACCTAGATGACAAGCCTTTGTATACCAATTGTGTGCTTGGTATTTATAAGCTTGGTTCTTAGATCAGGATTTAGGTAGTCTTGTTTCAAACCGACCCTGTATTTGTTTAGACCTGTTCATTAATAGAGATGGAATTTGAATAAAAATTTAAGGGAGAGACATATATACCCACAGGCACTACAGGGAGAAAAAAAAAAGTGGGGTGTTTTTCTTACTGAAGGAGGCTCTTCTAGAATAATGTAACTTAGCCCCAGATTCCAAGCTAACTTTTACTGTTTTGCTTTCAGATCCGAGGTGTTTTGAACCTCTGCAACCAGGGGACTGTCGGGACTACGTGGTGAAATGGTTTTATGACAGCAATGGCAATTCTTGTGGCCAGTTCTGGTATGGAGGTTGTAATGGTAACAACAATAGATTTGAAACAGAAAAAGAATGTCGAGAAACCTGCACTGATGGGTGAATAAGTAAGTTGTCTCCATTGGGTGCTCCTTCAATCACCTCTTTTCCAGGCAAAACAGATTTTGTCTATTTATGTGTCTCCCATACTATGCATACATATCGTATTGCCTTCTGTACCTTTGATCATGGTTCTTCTGCGACGGTGGGACCAGAAGTGCACTTGGTGGTCATGGATTTATGCAATGACTCAGTGAGGTTTTCTACTTTGCTCTCTATTCCTTCTCTTACAGTTTCTAATACTGTACTTGATTTTGTACAGTATTCTGGGCCAGGGGTGATTTTTTTTAATAGATCATAATCCCAAGACCTCATCTATAGGATAAACTGAGAATCCATTATATATGTGAATTTAGAATGCTTAGAAACTCAGTTTTCCTTTACCACTCACAGCCTATGCAGCCAATATGACAAGGTCCTTCTGTGGTTTCTTGCAATCCTTTCCTTTACTACATCAGAGCAACACAGTATGGTCACAAACTTTTGTCACCTCACATTTTATTCCCTTCTGTAGATCACTTAAGACTACACTGAGTAGGCCAGACCATAGCACGCATCCTCCAGTGGCTCCTCTCCACTGATCATGTATTCCCTTTCCTTTATTTTCTTCTTTTCACTGCTTACTTTTAAATGGGAAGAGCTCCCCTTTCAAACCAGTGTGACTTTCCTTTGGGGAGGGAACTTTACATTTCAGAAATCCATGCTGACTGCATTAACTGCCTTCAGCCCTCATGTTTGGGGAGTGAGGCATGGACTTCAGAGAGTTTCAGTAGGGATAACTTCCTTTACAGAAGTCATGTAGCATCCCCAATAAATTCTTTAAATACTTTATTTTTCAGTACAGGAAAATTGTATTGAGCTGCTGTGTGTTTGGCTTCTTTAAATGTTTCAAGAAAATTAATCAGTTCCTTATTTCTTCTAGGAATGCCTGCTGTTAGGAATTTTTAAAGATGGACATTCACACATACGGAGGAGGAAATGACTGAGAAGAATCCAAAACAATGTGTTAACATGAATATATTACTACCATGCTCTACTGCTTTCCCCACTATGGTATTCATATAGATTCCTGTATAACATATGCTACATGCAACACCATATCAGTAACTTACAATCACACATACACACACAGGAGAACATTCCTTTTCCCTCCAAATTTATATTAACTTGTTACTACTACATGTCACAGTAATGGAATTCCGTTTTTAGTGTTAAAAGTGGTTACATTTAGCATTTGATGATAGAGGTCTCTTATTCTCTTGGAAGAAGAGCCGTGAGAGGAAGATGAGAGGGACCTGGGGGGTCCTCGTGGACAGCAGGATGCCCATAAGCCAGCACTGTGCCCTCCTGGCTAAGAAGGCCAATGGCATCCTGGGGTGTATTAGAAGGGGTGTGGTTAGTAGGTCAAGAGAGGTCTGTCTCCCCCTATTCTCTGCCCTGGTGAGACAGCACCTGGAGCATTGTGTCCAGTTCTGGGCCCCTCAGTTCAGGAAGGATACAGAACTCCTTGAAAGAGTCCAGCGCAGGGCCACCAAGATGAATTAAGGGAGTGGAACACCTTCCTTATGAGGAGAGGCTGAGTGAGCTGGGCCTCTTTAGTTTGGAGAAGAGGAGACCGAGGGGTGACCTTATTAATGTTTATAAAGGGTGAGAGTCAGGAGGATGGAGCCAGGCTCTTCTCAGGGTTGGCCAACGATAGGACAATGGGCAACAGGTGCAAGCTGGAGCATAGAAAATTCCATGTGAATATAAGGAGGAACTTTTTCCCTGTCAGGGTGGCAGAGCACTGGAACAGACTGTCCGGAGAGGTTGTGGAGTCTCCTTCTCTGGAGACATTCAAACCCCACCTGGAGGCCTACCTGTGCGATTTAGTCTAGGTAATCCTGCTCTGGCTTGACTAGATGATCAAAAGATGATCAAAAGATGATCAAAAGATCATCTAGTCCAACTCCTAATGTTCTGTGATTTTGTGAATAAAATATGCTCTAGTTTTAAACAGGAGTAAGTGGTTCCCGAAATTAGCTCTCTTAATATGACATTTAGAGACATAAATTAGGATATCCAGACTACCTTTTTGGAGTGTAAATACCACAGCTATAAGTAACTGGGGGGGGGGGGGTGTCCCATTAAAGCATATTTGGATTTAACTCAATATAATCTTTTCACTTATAAAGGTAGGAGTTTCATTCCCAGTTACATGAAAAACAGGATTCTTCATGTCCTTTAGGGTAGTCAGAACACTTCCGTTTCTCAGGGCCTCTGTGTTAAATAAAAAAAAGGTACTTCACTCTAATATATGACTTTTTTTTTTTTTAAAGTGAAAAGCACTGAAAAATGTATATAAATATTTACTTACAGCCTTTCTACTTTTAGCCATAACGCTTTATGAACGTATTGTTAAAGCTGAAATCGACAAGCATGTGATTAAAATGGGAAGCAATGCCTGATACAGAGTCCTGCAGTGCTGTTTCTTTCCAGACCACAGAACTGGTATCTACAAAGGCAGCACAGACAAGTCTTGGTATGTTTAAACAGTTGCTTACACAACTCCTCCCGCCCCCACATAAGCAAATGATCGCAGGTAACATACAAAATGAACTTGTTTACAGCAGGTAAGATGCAAACATGAGGTTCTATGGAAGGACATGCTTAAAGTACAGTTTAAAAGCTTTTAATTTTCTTTTTTTCTCCAAAATTCATTCCCTGTTAGTGAGTTTGAAATCAGAAAAGAAAAAAAACTGACAACAGCCCACAGAAAAACATCCTGCTCTTACTATACTCAGAACTATATGATGATGACTCAGAAAAAAACCCAACCCTGAGGGCACAATTAACTTCTGTTTGACATGGACCAGTGCAATTTCAGGACATTACCTTGTGCTGTGTATCCCGTGATATCCTGAAAACAAATAGACTCAATGGCTTAGAACAAAAGTCAAGCTGTTGAAATCAAGAACTAGTTTCCTTTCAGAGAAAAAAAAAAAATCCAGAAGTAAAAATCTGACACAACCTTTAGTAAGTCTGGTAGGTTTTTGCTTCAAAGTATACTACGAATGCTGTAGCTGGACTCTTGTGATAAATAAAACCAGCTGCATACAAAGCTGGACATAAGCAGCAAATAAAAGGTCAAGTAAAAGGTTTTGAGCAAACTGTCTACTTGTGGCACAACAAGATCATGGAAAGCATCAAACTACTGCTCAGTCATAAATCCAGTCTTATCACACCAAGAGTATCTATGCACTGGGAGACATTTAATAGTGAACAGATGCCCAGAACAAGAAGGGAATAAAGACAAAGTTTAGGAAAAAAGAAGAGCAAGTGGGACAAACACAATGATGCTTTCAAATCAGCTGGGAAAAATGGATTTGAAATATAAGCCATACTAAAATATTACATTCTGTCAAATGTGAAATATATATTGAGAGACTTTTTTTCTAGGCTAGGTCTCAGAATTAGTTTCAGTTAGATGACAAAGGCAAAGCAAGAAATATTAAAACAAAGAGGCAGTGCAAACATTTGTAAGGAAAAATCAGGACCCTCAGAAGAAGAAAAAAAGTTATCTGAATAAAAACAATTCCCCAGCATCTGTCCCCCATCCCAAAAGGACCCTCAGCCCACAGCAGCCTGGAGCTGATAACGGCAAGTGTCACATCCTCCACTTCAGCAGGAATAATCATTGCAGTGATAGAGGCAAGCATGTTGTTGAAGTTGGCGATGTCGATGGATGTAGATAATTAGAGAGGTAGGATGAAAGCAGGTAGGTAGATACAGGGTCAGAGATACATATCCAGATCAAGGTGCAGAGAAAAGAGCTTTTCATCCAGAAAAGATTAAAAACTTCCACTGTTAAACTCTAGTGTAGATTATTGATAGCTGTAAAAAAAACAACCTCTGAATCTGAGTGTTTCAGATTCCAAGATCATTTCACTCCTGCCCAGGAGTATTTTAGGTTTGGCTGCTCCTGGAAAGCCACAGAAGCAAAGCTCACTGGAATTGCAAGGAAGCCTTGGTATCTGCAGGATCTTTCAAGTCTATTCCAATCTTCTGTGCCTGGGCAGTTACTTCGGGGTGGGATTTGCTGTTGTGTTCAGCCTCAGATGTCCTGATAAAGAGATATGTCTTGTCTAAGAAATATTCAGGGTAATGAATTTGGGAATAAACATGGAGATGTAAGTTATGGGTTGCTAATAATATCTTTCACAATGTTTAGTGTAAAATTTTCTGGTAAAGTTGACAACTTTTAGTAAGTACAATTAGGGACACCATTTGCTTAACATGGATTCTCCTTAATACAATCAAACCAGTGTGATCCAGCAGGTCACCATTTTCTTTCCCACTTCCATGTAGAGTTGACTAAACCTTTTGTAGCAAAGAAGCAAAAATGAAGGCTATAAAGGTAGGTTGTTTTGGTGGGGTTTTTTTTAAGGTTGCGTGCTGTTCAAAACAGATTGTCCCGAAGGGAGCATCCTTTTCTGCTCAGGTCTTTCTGTGACTCCCCAAACTGCAAACTCTGAAGGTATCTTCTGACACTTACTAAACCATGAACGTGCACACAAATCCCAGATGAAAGCACAACTCTTCTCTGCATCAGTGTCAGCACTGACTAGCAGCGTTGGCTCCCGTGTCGCCTCACCCAGCTCTGCATCCTCAAGGATGCCTTGGATCACGATACCAGGAGAGGGCACCCCTTGCCATACATCCACTCCTTTTTTATTGAGTGGATAAAACCATAAAACGCCCTTACTGACTGAAAGCATTTCAGTTAAGACTGGCAAACAAACCAACCCTTTATTTACATCACGAGTGAATTTTAAAAGCAAGTCTAGTTTAACCATTAAATCTTTACATCTGCTACACCAAGCTAACTGCTATACACCATAAAAACCCCAAAAATTGTTGAGAATAACAGAGGCTTTTCTATAGAACTGATTATTCTAAGGTGCATTCTTTCTCTGACACCCTAGCTTCCAACAGTTCAGAAAAAGACTCAGAAGATTAGCAAGAAAATGGTGCCCCATCTGCTCACTGTAGAACAGCAGCAGCTTTTCACTTTGAGAAGCTCTACCAGTCTCTTGCTAACAACTATTCAATCGAATTCATCTTTTGCCTTAACCCAGTTCAGTCACTGCTTGTCCCTAGGGCCTGTTCAGACTGTTAAATAACACTCACTGCTCTGCTGTCTGCTCCCTCCATTTCTTCTACATCTTCAAAATTCCTCCCTGCTCCCCTAAATTGACTGAAGATACGCAACATCTCCTGCACTGCGGTTTTAACATCCTTAGAAAACTGATTACCACGTTCCCTCATTTGCAAGTTGCCTTCAAAGACACTCCTCAGGGGGAAAAACAAATCAAAAAAGCAAATACTGATTGCACGGTTGAGACCAGCAGCCACTTTTTTAAAGAGAAATTTTGGGACAGAAAAGACTTATTAGAGCATTCCTGCATTTTCTTGCATAGTTGCTTTCTTAGCTCTCTTGATGCCATCTTCTTGTAGTTTTGTGTGGCTGGGTTCTGGTGGAGAAGGGGGGCTGCAGGGGTGGCTTCTGCAAGAAGCAGCCAGAAACTCTCTGCAGGCCTGACAGAGCAAACACCAGCCGGCTCAAGGCCAGAGTCATTGCTGACCAAGGGTGAGCCCATCAGTGATGGTCACAGCGCCTCTGGGAATCACATTTGGGAGAAAAAACCCCGCAAGCAGCTGCATTTTGCCCCCAGAGAAGGGAGTGAGAAGATGTAAGAAACTGTGCAGACACCAAGGCCGGTGAAGAGGGGGAGGAGGTGCCCCAGGTGCCGGAGAGAAGGATGTCCCTACAGCCCGTGGAGAAACCCATGCTGGAGCGGGTGTCCCCCCACAGCCCATGGAAAAGGCCAAGACTCCACCTGCAGCCCATGGAGAGGCCCCA
>VZTU01026955.1:110546-148639 GCA_013400835.1 Zapornia atra | reverse complement strand
AGAGAGAGAGAGAGAGAGAGAGAGACGCAGAGATGAGCAGGAGAGAGAGATACATGCTAGAGCACGTTTGCTGGGTGGAAGCTTGTGACCCTATAGGGGACCAGGCTGGAGCAGTCTGGGCCTGAAAGACTGAAACATAGTCTATGATTTATGACTGCACCCTATAGCACTGACCCACACTGGGGAAACTGGTGAAGAACTGAAGCCCCATGGGAAAGGACTCATGTTGGAGAAGTGCATGGAGGACTGTCTCCTGTGGGTGGGACCCCATGGTGCAGCAGGGGAAGGGGGTGAGGGATGCCCCCTCCAGCTAAGAAGGAAACCAATTTGTGAGGAACAACTGAAACCCCTATTCCCTCATTCCCTGCCCCTCCCTGTGCCACAATGGGCGGGTGGGAAAGAAGACAGCAAAATCATGACTAGAGTGAAGTTTGCTAAGAAGGGATGGGTGGGATCAGGTGCTTTAAGATCTGATCACACTTCTCATTATCCAACTCTGGTGTCACTGTGTGCGTGTAGTGTAATAGAGAGTTTTCTCTCCTTTATTCTGTGTTGAATCTGTTTTGCCCGTGACACTAACTGAGGAATGATCTCTCCCTGTTCTTATGTCATTTCCTAAGCCTCTCAATATATATTTTCTCCCTTGTCCAGCTGAAAAGGGGGAGTGATAGAGCAGCTTTGGTGAACATCTGGCCTCCAGACAGGGTCAAACCACCACACATCTGTATGTGCGGCATACACTTGCAAAGACATCCAGCTCACATAGTTCAAGTTCTCATGGGTAAGTTGATGAATTTTTAAAGATCTTTTATGAAAACCAAATAGTCTTTTTCCCCCCACCTCCAGTGAAACCCCAGCTCTGCCTCCAGGTAGAGCAACTTTCCCAAGATCTCCTGACACATGAACAACAGTAGCTCCTGCCCTGAGGTCTTTGACATCCTCATTATCCACTCCTATTTCTCCTGCAGCTTCTTATCACATCTCCTTTATAATCTGCTTGATCTCCTCAGACCTACGCTTTACCTGTCTAGTCGCATAGCCCTTCCAGCTGCTGCTGAAGCTGAAGCTGCAGCGGGTCGAGGTTTTGAAGTTGCAAACGTAAGCAGAGATCTATCTCAGCTACCACGCTTGGTAGCTAGACAATGCACCCTCGAATTCATCTCACACTAGTTAATTGGACAGCTAACTTACTGGAGCTTTTTGCTTACACAGAAGTCAGAATCCATTTTGAAATGTAGAGTACAGCCTCACACAGAAATGTCACTCCTGTACACATAGCTCCATTTATAGAAAACATCTTCAGTCTATGATGGTGACTATTTTTGGGTTTGCATACAAAATATACTCAGCTCCTTTTACAGACTGAGTGGCAAAACCCATCGTAGTTAGGGCAGAATTACAGTTGTCCATTATACCTCTGTGCTGACCTCTCTCCCCAGTGATTTGCGTCCAAGTTCAGCACACTTCTCTGTGGGAAATGCTGAGATTAAACATGAACACACAAACATGGGTCTGCTCCCAAAAGCACGAGCTAAACTAAACATCATGAGGGTCTTGCAATTTAGAAACTTCTCCCCCCTCTCAAAAACAAAAAACCCCAACAAACAAGCAGTAAGGCCTGTGGTCTTGTTCTGCCCAGTGATTTCCTGCATTGCCTCTGGCCACCAGTACCTTTGCTCTCTCATCATCAATGACCTGTGTCCTGCCAAACTCAACAGGGCTCACCACTCTGCTTGGTGATTATTAAACAGGCTAACAAACCCTCCTTCCTAAACATACCTGTATCTTGTTGGGTGACTGCAGGTGTTTTATGGTTTCTACCCTTTTCGCCAGCCTGGACAAGGAGGGAGCTGTGAGGACACACTGAGCAGCCCATCCTTCTCTGGAGAGTCCACTGGTGGTTCAGGTAGCGATAAAAAGGTCTGTGGGAAATGCTGCTTTTTGCCATGACCGCTGTAGGGTGGTTCCCCAGACAACCATGAGTGGCCATTTGCAAAGAGACCAAAAATTAAAAAAATAAAAGGAGAGAGGGTAAAGTGATCAGATCTAGATTTTCCTTTGCTTGAGGTATCTGAATATCAAACTATAAACAGAGCTATTAGCAAAGCATTGGAAAATATTTTTTGTTATTTACATAGAGATCTGCCAGTCAATAACAAATACTTGCTGAGCTTTTCCAGCAGTCAACATGTACCTATGCAGAATGCTCCAAATTCTTGAAAAAGTACAGAAGACACTGAAAAATCAGCAGATTATCTCATCCCATTTGTGCTCAGAAACACTTCCTATGCGCAAAGAAGAGAAGTGTCAGGAGAAGTGAGCAGTGCATGAGCAGAAGCACACAGCTTTGATTTCTTCTTTAGTACAAAGTAAAGGGAATGAGATTATGAAATGTCAGTATTACAAGAAGACTTTCTATTTAAGTGACTATTAACATCTCTAAGACAACATGGAGCAAGAAACCAACCACCGTGCCCAAAAAAGCTAAACAGAAAATTTGTCTTTTAATTCTTATTATTCACAGCAAAGAAGTAAAAACGATACCTACAAGAGAAAGGCATAACCTACATTATGCTGTAAACTCCTAACAAGGCAATTACCCGATAGTTACACACTGAATTATCAGCAAAAACAGTTTTAAAATCTGTGAGTATGCAGGAAATATATAAATATGTATGTATATGTATATACTTATTTATATAAAGAGCCTATCACCATATTGATAAACATTCTTTGGAACCATTCTGATGGCAGAGGTAAGAACAGGAGTCAGCCTGTCAGTACCTCAGTGCTGCTGCTTCCAACCGATTTAAAAACAAAACAAAGAAAAAAACCCCACAAGACTTTGGAAATAGATGGAAAACACAGCAAACAAAAAAAAAGCATAAATATTAACTTGTAAACCCAGTGACACGAATCCCTCAGAACGACCCCATAACTAAGCTCTAAAGACCCAGTCAGTATTCTGGAGAGAGAGTAATTTCATCACTATCTGTACAATTGTGGAATGCATCACCATAATTTATAAATCACAATGTTCTTTCATGGTGCTCAAACAGAGGAATAAAAGCTCCCCCAGACTGAATAAGTGAATCTGTGATTAAACAGCAAAACCCTGAAAGAACTATGATTTATATTCAGCTAGTAGATTTTTACTTGAGACAGCCCTAAATACCAGTGTCTTTATTTCCAGGAGTTTTATCACAGCTTTTAGCAGGGACAGAATCACATCTAAGCTTTGAAACTCAGATTTTTGAGCCGAATTCTCCTTAAGCTTGGCTCTTCCTTCTAACCAGCAACATGTTGAAATTCAGCCAAATGGATAAGGCTTTAAACCACCATCCATCAAGACTTTCTAACAGTTCGTAAGACCTATTTGAAAGCAATTTCTAAGCCAAAGGGAAGAACTCGTCGGCTCTTGTCCTTGTCTCACACTCTCAGCTTTCAGCAGCTGTAAGGGAAGGAGAAGAGAGATTTTTTGCCTTTTATTGGCCTGGCAAAAGGGGTTTCTCCAACATCTGGCACGGTTAACCCTGAGACATAAAGAAAACCATTTCTTATTGTAAAAAGAGCGGTAGGTAAGGGTTTTGACAAGAACAGATCTGGCAGTCACGAGGCTCAACATGTGAGTAAACAATTTCCCTCTCTAAACAAGAGCTTTGGATTAGTTTTAAAACTGCTGCAAGCACAGCTAAATCTGGGTATCACTGGTAGTGGTTGGGCTCAGCAGGTTAAAACTTTGAGACTTTAAAATAAACCCCCTAGGTACGTCACCCTTCATCAGCAGGGCTGGGGAGGAGGGGCTGCAGGGGGAGAGGTGCTCAGCACCCAGAAAGCAGCAAGGTGAAGGAGGATTTCAGGGATTTTGTGGTTTGCTTGCTGCCTGCCGAGCACATGTGCGGGTGTGGAGAGCGGGGCTGGGGACAGTCAGGAGTGAATTTTACCCATGGAAAGCAAAGAGATGGTAATTCTTAGGAATTACCGTCATGACATAATTGGCAATTCCATCTGCTTCTTGTTTCATTCAGGGCAACTCCCTAGTGCATGATGTTTTCTCGAAGGATAGCTTTTATCTGTTTTAAATACATTGGAAATTAATAGGTAAAATGTATTTCGGCTGACCAGAAAGTCTGTATTTCCCAATTAATTCAAGCATAATAAGATTCACATGTAAAAATCCAGTTTTGAAAATTAATATATTCATTGCAAGGACCCTCAGAGAGCTACAGACGGGAGTCTGTCAGGCTGCATGCCACAGAACCGTGCAGATCGGAAGTTACTCGAGGCACAGGCTGCCAAACCACACATGCTGCAGTAATAAGCAAAGAGCGTGCTGCTGAGGGCAGTGCTGGGGGCAGGACTGCGCCCTGCCTGAAGGGAACATCACATGTGCACGCAGGAACCGTCGGGTTTTGTTGAGGATGAACCGTGCAGTACAGCCAACCCAATGTCCAGTTCTTGCAGGACATTCCAGAGCATACGGGTGAACTTGGGTGAGTGGAAACGGTTATCCCAGCCAGATCCCTGAGAATTCAGCAGTCCTTAGGTCAGGCTTTTTCGACCTTTTTTTTGGCGTGCTCAGTGATGCGCGAGATGAATTCAGAATTCACAAGCTGGTTGAAGCTTTCCTTTCTGAGAGGAGAAAAACCACGGAATAAAAGTTCCCCGAGGTAAGTTAAAGTCAGTAGTTTAGGTTAACGTGGAGTAAAGAGGTTGTACCGGTCCCCAAGTCAAGTATCCCAGAACTTGTCAGGTCAGCAAGAAGAAACTCCAGCGTCTTAACTGATGTGGCTGGAGTACAGTGCCCCAGTGACCACAGCTTTATCCTACAGTGCCACCAGGAGGAAACCAACAAAACGCCTCCATGAGACAAACGACAAGACTTCAAGAGGTTCTTACAAATCCTATCAAAGGAACGACTTCCCAAACTCAGCTCAGCAGCAGTAAGCTGGTTGAGGACCTTTGGGCCACCTCTTATTTCATCTCACAGAATTACGGTTCCTGCTGGCTGCCATAGCTACCATGCGCTCCTCAGTCTCTTTGACAAACATCACTTGTCTTACAGCTGGTGTTTGAACTGAACAGTGTGTAAACAGGATGTCAAGTGAACCAGACACTAAGCATTGCAGGGATGAGTCTAAGAAGGTATTTACACTGAAGCAGGAACACAGCAATAAAAAGGGCCCTACGCCCTGTACCGCAGCATGACATACCCCATCATGGATTCCCTTGCAGCACCCTTCCTCACCCCTAACCCCTGCAATGCTGCCAAATCTAGCACATTTACATCTGCCAATAAAGGTCAGGCCC
This sequence comes from Zapornia atra, assembly GCA_013400835.1. Classification (NCBI taxonomy): domain Eukaryota; kingdom Metazoa; phylum Chordata; class Aves; order Gruiformes; family Rallidae; genus Zapornia; species Zapornia atra. The sequence continues at coordinate 143,329 of VZTU01026955.1, read as the reverse complement.
AGGAGAGCTTTCTGGAAGTGCCCAGGGAAATCAGGACTCAGCAGGGTAGCAGTGGTAGGCAGTGAGGAGCCCAAGGCTCCATCGCCAGCGCAAAGCCAAGTGGAGGATGTGTCATACTGGAAGTGACACTGTTACACAGAAGCAGCCTCCACACTGACTTACTTGTCCCAGTGACCTGAGGTTAAGGGCTCCAGAGCTCGTGAGCTGGTGTGCAGGAGGTCTGAGACAGAGATACAACCTTTAGTGTCTGCTTTTGGACAGTGTCTTAATGCACACGGCGTGACCCCTCCTGGACACAGCCTGGGGTACAAGCTGAGCTACCACCTTAACCCCTCCAGTCAGCTTAGCCTAGCTGACTGGGCCAACATACCTGTTCTCTGTAAAGCTTTTTCACGTGACAGCTCTGAGGACAAGGCTCCATTCCAACAACATAATTTCATTAAACTAGTCTCTTTTTCTTTATTGGCATACTTTGCCCAGGGAAGTATCTTCACTTTTATGCATCTTAGTTGTTTTCTGTAGCATTCTGTTCTGTAATGAGCCATCTCCAGCTTTCAGAAGAGCAGCATCTATTCATCAAAGAGCAGCAACGTGAGAGGGCAGCATTAACATCAGATCTACAAGTCATTTGTCGTATAAACCTTGTTCCAGCCATTGCATGAGGATCACTCTCACTCTCAGGTCTACACTGACCTTTCAGGACATGTTCGTAGCACACCCTGGTCTCCATCTCCACCTGTTCTCAGGCACCAGCCGGTTATCACGGGGTGGCAGGCATTTGTTTGGACACTTCCCTCTATGGGTCCTGGTGTAAAGTTTTTGGATACCGTCTGGGTTTCTTTAGCTACACTTTCTTCTCCAACACAGACAGAAGTGAAACCGCAGTGAAACACTATCGGCGTGATCACAGAGTCACAGATTGTAGGGGTTAGAAGGGACCTCCAGATTTCATCGAGTCCAACCCCCCCTGCCAAAGCAGGTTCCCTAGGACAGGTTGCACAGATAGGCATCCAGATAGGTCTTGAATATCAGAGAAGGAAACTCCACACCCGCCTGGGCAGCCTATAGTGATGCTGATCTGAACATCAAGGGGGAGTGTTTCCTACCTTTGGTTTCCTGTTCTTTATGGATTTGCTTTGTCAGGATTACAAGTAATTCTTAAGCACTGGGCTTAGACACAGGTGCTGCAGGCAGCCCAGGACCCCTTTACAACTTCTACATGGGGAAAAACGTTTTGGACCCCGTTCTCCCATTGCCTACAATAACTTTTTATGGCACGTTTAATAGCAGTTACCTGCTGGCTATCAGGTCGGAGGCTTTTGCAACAGAGAGAGGAACTGTACCAATACCAGGGTTAACCTTCTAGCTCTGCATACCAAGGAAACGTGATCTCTGAGTTCAGCAAGCAACAGACATGACTGTTGTACAGGAACAGAGGAGGCACCCACAAACCCCAATGTGCATTAACCAGGATACAGCACTGGCTGGAGAGCAAACAACCTACGATTAGTCTCTTACATGACGACAGAACAGCCTCTTGCCCACGCAAAGGAAATAGGACACATTAGCATCCAGACAAAACAGAACAGTCTAATGACCCTTCCATCAAATGGGGCATAAAACATATTTTGTGACATATTACTCAGAATAACCAGCCAAAATTCCACAAAACCACCACTGCTCTGGAAAGAAAAGGAGAAAGCAAAACCCTGTGAGGGATGAAGGGGGCACAACACCAGCCCTGCAGTGGTCAGGACTCTCCGGCCTGAGGAGGGGGACTGACCGCAGGGACCAGCTGGGAGGGGCTGAAGGGAAAACACAGAGGTGCCAAAACATCTCCCTGAAAAGATGACAAAATATTTTAGGATTGCAGGATGACTCAGGTAGGAAAAGACCACGGAAGTCAGCTCACTCATCTGGGATTCCCACTCAAAGGAGAGTAAACAAGGTTGGATTAGGTTACTCAAGTCTCTACACTCCTGTGTACATGCAAATATCTTATGAAAGCGAGCCTTGTCCTCAAACCTGACCACATAAAACAGCCCAAGCTCCTGAGGGCAGTCAGCACAGCCAGATGGAAAGGCCAGGGCAGGTATTAAACTGAGGAGATGCTGCCTGGCTGCAGGAAGTACAAAGCATTGCAGCCGAGCATGGAAACTGTGTGGTGCAGGCGTTCCCTGGATGAGATGCTTTAAGGGCAAGAAGGTACAGCTGATGCATGAGACTTCCCCCATTGGGACTGGGGTGAATTTGTGAACATTCAGGTCTATGTTTGATAAGACAAGTTGTACAGTCAGAGATCACAAAGCTTTACCTAAAATGAAGACGTCCGATGCATTTTGAGTATCGTTTACATGAATGTGTCTGAACAAGATGCACGAAATTCACCTTTGGAAGCTGGCAAAGATAGAGCTCATAAAGCCCAAACTAGCTGGCAGAAATGCTTTAAAAGCAGGATGCTGCTGGTTAACCTGACAAATGATATTCTAATCCAGGTAAACAGACACCGCCCATTCTCTGCTATGAACAGGGTAACATGGACAAATTGGAACAAAGGCCCCATTGTTCATGTTGAGGCGCTGCCAACTTCTGAACAGGAGAGTTTGCTTTTCTAATCAGTGCTTGGAAATTAGTTTTAGACCCAATTTCCCTACCTGCCCTTGACATGCTCGTTGGTTTTCAGCTGCAGAACCCACAGCGGAATATGCGAAACTGCTGTTTTCAATGGAAATGCCCAAACCACTGGTGCTGGTGAGGCCTTCTCCTGTGCCCACTGGTGCTGGTAAGGTGTTCTCCTGGGCCTACTGGTGCTGGTGAGCCATTCTCCTGTGCCGGAAAATTTCTGACCCTTCGGTGGGATTTTCCTACAACACATGCTTAATCCCTGCAGGGTGCTCACCTAGGGCAGGTGGGGTACAGCAGCATTGCACCAGGGGAGATTTAGGTTAGATATCAGGAAGAACTGCTTTACTGAAAGAGTAGTCAAGTGTTGGAACAGGCTGCCCCAGGAAGCAGCGGATTCACCATCCCGGCAGGTATTTAAAAGGTATGTAGATATTGTGCTTGGGGAGAGGGTGTAGAGGTGGACTAGGCAGCGTTAGGGTGTGGTTGGACTCCATAATCTCAAAGGTCTCTTCCAACCCAAATGATTCTATGATTTAGGACAGACATGGGCTCCAGTTTGCAGCCGCCTCCTCCACTTACAACAGAATAGCTGGAGAAAAGACTTTTAACGTTGTCATACACCCAAATTTGGTAGAACCAGGAGTTTGGCGACAAAATTTGTTAGAAAAATAGAAACATCTACTTGTTTCCATTTCTACCAAGTACATAGGATGGAGATCTAAATGAACATTTGTCTTAAATGTTATGCTCTCCAACTCCAGAGGCAGGGAATGGGACGACAATACCTCACATCACAATATTTGGGTAATTCCTAGGTAAGAATTCATGTAGGACAGCAAAATGAAAAGAATAAATCATAGGCCAAGGTTTTTAAAGTGCAGGGAACTAACACACATTAATTTCTATGTCTTTTTGGTCTTACACAGAGGAGGAGTGAAGGCCTTAGCTACCTGAGACCATGCAGGACCCAGAGCTGCTGGGGATAACTGAAAAATCAGGGTGGAGCCAGGAAGCAGCAGCAGGAGCAGGGAGTTTATCCAGTTCTTCAGGTGACCAAAGTTACTGACAAAGCTCCTTTCCTTGCAGAGGTTAGAATTTTGTCCTAGGAGGGGAATGAAATCAGGAGAGGCCAAGGAGTTGCTGGAAGCCAGGTTAGAAATCCAAAAAAGCAAACCAGCTTTTTTGACTCCAGGTGCCAAAGCGATGGGTTCACACGCACCATAGCTTGGCCTTGCACGGCTGAAGCACAGTACTGCCAACTTGGGTGCCGACTCAAGCAAAGGTTTAGGGCTGAAATGAAAGGAAATATGCAAGCTGTCCTCATCCACCCTTCATTTAACAAGCATGCCTGTGAAACTCCTGTCTCTATTCAGAAGCAAATTTGCAATTCTGTTGCCACTCAGCTTGGAAAGAGACTGTTTACCTCTTCGTGCAAAAACAAAAGCCAAGGTTATGCCTGTAGCAACTCAAGGGACAGTTGGAAAACTGACAGTTCTGACTTCCTTTGGTAGGGCCTCTAGAAGATGGGAAACTTTTGAAACGACAAAATCACACTTCCAAAGAAGGTTAACACCTGGAATGGGTGACAGAAGCAACAGTTTCTCATCCCAAGAGCCTTCTGACATGCTATGGAAGACCCAGGTGGAACTGGGACACTGTGCTGTGTGTTGGTCAGTACCAGTGCAGACCCCAGCACCTGAGGCTCCAACCACCCCTAAATAAAACAAAGGTTATCGAAGAGCATTTGGGGGAACAGAGAAACGAAGGGACCGTGCTACACAGCGTGTAGTTTCACCAGAGAGGAAACTGATACACAATGGAACAGGGGCCTGAGGGAGTCTGGGCAGAAGAGTTGAAATGAAAACGTGTGTCACTGCTCAGAGCCACAACCTGAACGCCGGCGTTACCAGAAGCGCACTTAGCAGGGAGCCTACCCCCTGCTGTGTTGTGCTGACTAACTGGCATTGAGAGCACCTCTGCCACTTATTTTTATTGGCACTTTAGGCAATCTGGCAGGACTGCATCTTAGAAAGCAGAAAAAATGCAGAGCTCAGGTTGTGCTTGCGAATTAAATAACCACTTTTCCTCTCTAAAGGCGGAGTACCACCCCACCACCCAGAAGTGAGATCCCCTGGCCCAGAAGTGAGATCCCCTGGCCCAGCCATATCCCCGTGCCTGCCTTAAACTACTCCGCATGCGGAACAGTGAAAGGTTCACGGCAGGGCTCCGATGCGCCGACTTACCCCCACACAGCTGTCAGCCTCTCGCTACCAGGCTTCTGGAACCCGCGAGAGATTGCTCATTCAGCTGAAACATTGTCAAAAAGGAGAAAAGACTGCTGAGTATTTTGTGTCTAGAACTGGAACCAGCAATAGGCAGGCTTGTCTCCTCTCCCGCCCCCCACCCCAGGCTTAGAGCAACCTTAGCAGTCCCTGCGTGCAGGATAATTACTTAAATTTCTCTGCAGTTCATGCTGGCGCAGAGAGAACCGTAGGGAAATCCTCCTGAGCCAGTGATGCTTTCTGTGAGCGAACAGGTTCTGAGAGCTTACCTTCATTTAATGATAACTCACTTGTGTCTACGAGTTCTGGTAATCATTTAAATATGCCAAGCCTGTTACATATTAAAAATCCCAACCAGCCCCACGCAAAGCAAACCCACACTTTGAAAAACGTCGTTCTCCTGAGTAGGAGCTGTAGTTTTTTTTCTGCTCCAGCAGCCACATCACCCTGCAGTTTGCTGGATCTAGTTTGATCCCCACGGTCCAAAGCTGCAGTAGCACTGCATAAAAACAAAACCTGTGGGAAACTTCAGGGAGAAGCTTCTATCACCTGTTCAATGGGCTGCTGTCCTTCTGCCAAAATATTCTAAGTTTTGAGCACAGTTCTACTGGTAATCACCCAACACCTCCTGCAGTTGGCACTCTAGTCAAAAGCAATGAAATAGTTAATTACTCCGGGTTATTGGTGACATCTATGACAGTACTGCAGGTCACAAGCACTGCCTTACCCTGCAAGTGCCCACCACACCTAACAACCAACATTTCCTGGGGAAAACACAGCTCACCTGCCTCCGGGGAATTTTCTTTACTGCTGAAAATCCTTCTGCATGAATAGCACATGAGAAAGGACAACATTTAAGCCTTAATAGTTTCGAGGCTTTTTGGGTTTGGGCTTTATTTTTTTCAGAAGAGATACACTGAAGTAATTATTTTTTTTAAAGGCGGTTAATTTTGACCAGTTTTGCTTCACCTTGGAGGTATCAGCTATAGACAGCTTGCTCAGGACTCTGTGACAGGGTGGGACGCTGAAAAATCAGGACAATGCGGAAAGAACAGCCTGCTTACGAGCTGACTCCAGTACTAGTACTTACGGCTAATTTTACACTTTAAAAAGCCACAGTCTTCGTTTTCAAGGTACCTTGCTCTTTGTTCACAGCATAAATATAACATCAGGAAACAGAGCAAGGGCAGGAAGTTTTTTAACTTTCCAGTACTCACTCAAGAAAAAAAGTAACAATGCTTTTATTAGGCCACTAGCAGAACAGGAGGGGTAAATGAAGAGAGACGTGAACTGTGTATGAGATAACTTACTTTATTTATTCATTTCTCAACTTAATTTTGATGCTAAAAATCGGTCAAAGGCACTTCAAAGAAGGTATTTAAGAAACAAATCCTTATGGTGATCATTCCAGACAAGTCACTGACTTATACCTGCCATTAGGGACACAACTACCTATAACTGCAAAGTGAAACATTCACAGGTTTTAAGTGAAGCATACTGTCCAGCAGCAATATTCAGTTCCTTTAGAGCATTAATAACATTTGTGGAATATTTTAAATACAATGTGGTAAAACAAAGCAAATTACACTTTAGGAGTTACACAGAAGTTTTTCATGGCAGAAAAAGGACAGAATTCCCTTTCCAAGTGGTCCTGTATCGAGGGATCTATTTTCATCTGTGTGTGCACTATCAACATCAGTAGCAGGTACATCAGAGAAATAACCCGCGCTTTTCTGTCATACAAAGATAAAATACCCTGCCTAGACAGTAAACTGTTCATGAGAGGTCTATCAGCTACTCACTAACATTTATACTCCTTAAGTGTAACAGAATAAATGGCAACATGTGAAGAAAAAGGGATTTTTAATATATAATCCCAGCAAAGCAAAAGAAAGAGTGTCTTTAAAGGCAAAAGGTAGTGGGGAAAAAAGCTTCTGCAAAATGAGAGATGGTGCTAACATCACCAGCATTTTGCTTCTTAAATAAAACCAATGTAGGCTGTGAAACTTAAGTGGGAATGAAAGGAGATTAAAAATTGGTCTTTTCCTGCAAATGAAGATCAATACTATTCTCTGATTAAGAACAGTGATCAGTGGCATTCTCATTCCTTCCAAACTAAAAACCACTTAACACCAGGTTAAACGTTACTCTGTTACATGAAGTGACATTCCCGCATCCAAGGGCAAACACCTACTGCCTAGTAACCTCAAGAAAACTAGTTCAACATTGTCAGATGGGTGATTTAAACCACTACCGCACCAATAGAGGCTTTCAGGTTTCATAAAACCAAGAACCCTCCTTTAGAAACAAAACCAAACCACAGAGCAATAACCAGTACAGCCTAAGCAAGCCTATGCTGCTGTGCTTCAGAAAGGTCCATCCACCTCACGTACAGTAGCCTCCTCGGGCTGCAGAAATACTCAACACTCAATAAATACTTTCTCAAAGCACAAAGACCTGAGAATGAAATAATAAAAAAATAAAAATAATAGTAGTGTTGTACACAAAAATTATACTAACTGTTCACATTGCAGCTATGGCTACTGAAGCTTTGGAAGGGAGTGAGATAAACCAATTATTTCAGAGGTATCAGCTCACTGTTATGTCAACACAATTAGGTAGAGAAAACCACTTTCTCTGTTATAATCACAGAACTGTAAACCCCGACACTTTTCTAGATTGTCTGGAAGGAAAAAAGGAGTAAAATCTTTGCAATGCTGTAAGAAAGGCCTAAGAAAGAAGAAAAAAAAAAGAAAAAAAAAGATTCAGAGGCCTAAGAGCAAGGACACTTTAAACCAAAGCAAGAATGGATGTTTGAAGAGAAGGCTACTCTTAGTTCTCTGGACAGGCCACCCATTTATCACTAGGTAGCCTGTTCCTTGCCTTATGCCCTCAAAGAACAAAACTTCCTCTTTTGTTTCTCCATACCCTCTGAGGTCCTGCATGTTTTGTGGAAAGGTACATCCCTGCCTGGCGCTTAGAACTGCTGCTGAGAAAGGGCTTCCCCTTGAGCCCGGCAGTGGCTGGTTTGACTTGCCACCACAGGAAAGAACCTGGTGTAGCTCAAGTATCTCACTACCTACTTCCTCTCATCTACCTGAGACTTAGCACACGATGAAACTGAAAACCCAAAGACAGGACAGTCAGGATAGTAAGGAACATGAAAAGATGATACCTCACAGGGCAAACAAAGGTCATAAAAATCTGCAGAAAATATGCAGGATTACTTCTGCCTGTTGTGGAAGAAAATCTTCAAACATCCCCACAGATGGATTGAGGGAAAACAGTAATAAAGGAACTGTACAGCAGTCCAGTAGATCTTCTACACTGGGCTGAAATTACAAAGAGATTCAGTTGGGATCTTGACTTCATTTTGTAACTTCCTGAAGCAATCTAGGAAAATTTAACTGCATGTTTGAACAACGCCACTGGAGTTATCAATACTGTATGGATTTCACAATACCATTATTTGTGTTTAGCTCAAAGAAGGAAGCACTTCTCGGCATGCTACCATCCATTCTCCTCTGGACAAGCATCCCTCTGGACAAGCAAACCAGAGACTTTTTCCTTTTCTAAAGAAATGCAGTTATAGTATTTACTTAATTCAATTAAACTAGTGCTCGTGTCCCTTTCAGTACTTCAGAGGCAGGTTTGCTCATACAAGACCCTGCAGGAACTATTAATTTAACTAATACTTCATACATGAACCCAGACTACATTCAGGCAAAAAAGATGCACGTAGTATTTCCACTCCATGAGATCTACCAGTAATTGCTGCCATCATGCTGCAGAACAACGGTCAGAAAGAAAGTCATGACTCTCTACTCTTGGATAACAGATAGAACCCCAATCTGTACAAGAATTATCTTTGGAAAAAAAAATTCTAGTACTTTATGGTAACATCCTTTTCAGGAACATCCTGAAGGACAGCAGTCGTAAATAAGGCTGTCTGCTACCAGTATGTGCCCTTTCCAAAACAATGACAAGAGGTAATTAGGTTATGTCCAAATTCATCAATATGATGAAGGTGAAAAGTGATAAAAAGATGAAGAAACTTTTGTTCAAGTGTGGAATAAAGACACGCTACATGTCAAGCTTAACCTCATCTCCCAGAATTGCTATTCACTCGATTTGAAAAAGAGAACACCAGAAAGCTTTATGTTAACTTTATAAAACACAGGCTTGGCCTCTGAAAACTTTTCAGTCATTAAAACACCTAATTTTGCCCCACACCAAGAAAGCATTTTCAGTTAAGAGGCAGAAATAGTCATAAAGTAGTAAAGTTAATGCACTTTTGAGAGATTCCCGCATTCAGGCTGGCTTACCTGAATAGCTAGATACTTAAGGATTAATTTAACACTTTGTTCTGAAAGATGTAACAAGAAGCAGACACAGAAGAAATTTTAAATATGGAGAAAAAAAATATTATCAGAAATTTGAAATTAAGTACTTTAGCCAAATAAACTAGATGTGTAGGGAAGAAGCCAAACCAGCTTAGCTCCAGTTTTAAAAAAGGACATGTTTCCATCTGTAAAATTTTAATAAATAAGGTAACTCCACAGTCTCAAAGCGCAGTGAGACTATGAGCTTCAGACAAACTCATTACAATACTGGCCGAAACCAAACTATTATAATGCCATTGTAACTTCACTAAGATACTGGTTTCTATGGAAGGTGTGATGGAAGAGAGACTTCTATTTCAAAAAGCATCTACCTTACGCTGAGAAATTCTGAGGTGAATTTTTATATCCATTCAAGCAACAGGGCAAATTAATTAAAAAAATAAAAAAAAAAGCCACAGGCAAATACATTAGCAGCTTACATCACATCCACAATTTATACAATATTAACTATTTCTGGGTTTCTCCCTAAAACAGCAGTGAACCAAGTTTGTATTAGTTTGCACAATAGAGACTTTAAAAACTTAAAAATAATTTATAGCAGTGAATTTCATTCCTGAAACAATTTGGGTTAACCTTGTGGGTGGATCTCTCCCTATTCATAATAGTCAGTCTGTCGTTAAGGCAATGCAGACTTGAGACTCTCCCTTCATACAGGGCAAGGTACACAAAGTAGCTTCAAGGTACTGAGAATACTAGAGAAAGCCATCATGAAGTATTGGACTGAGCAGCACCCGATTTCTAACATTAGAACGGACCCAAGAGAAGATCTGGAGGAAACAGAGAACAGAAAGAGGAACAGGAATACTGTATGATTTTCTTTGAACCCGTCCACTGTAATGTTTTTTATAAAAATTCTTGCAGATATTAGTGTACCAGAACAACCTTGTATTTCACAGCTCTAGGGCCCCAAATCTTCAGGAGCAGGGCTACAAGGTCACACTATCCCAAACACTCAGAGCCAGCACCGGACTCTGCTGTACACAGACAGTGACAGGAAGTACTGCCAATGCGGTTTTTGACGCAAGAATCACCATGAGTAATCTCAGTCCAGAAGCTTCATGCAGGAGTTTGAGGAGACTCTGATTCACTGTGCTGGCTTCTCTTCGTTTTCTTCAAAGCCCAATTAATTCTCAGAAATTTTTTGCTTTAGCTTTTGATTATCCTCTGGTGCTTCATTTTTGCTCTGCTCTTCTGGATCCTTAGCCGAATCAGGATTGTACCGATACAAATACCCATATGGACGGAGATGATAAATCAAATATTCCAAATGATACATAGTCACAGAATCAACGTAGTGGAATGAAACTGCTAGATCAGAGCAGCATCCAGGACCCTAAAATACAAAAGCAGTCAAAATAATCAGCAAGAATTGCAAAGCATGCCCTGGATTAAAGAGCCAGGAATAATTCACACACGTACTGAGCTTCATAGTAAGAAATTTACTACCATCAATCCTTCATGCATTTCAAAACTTAATGCTAGGCAAGCAAAATGTACCAGACATATCTGCCAAAGCATCTTTCCAAAATAAAGCTGGACAAAGGCTTAATCAAGCCAGTGAAGAAACTAGCTGTGCTTATCAACATCAGAGGTTTTTTGTGCTTTTCCATATATCTTTTTTTTATGTTAGTGTTTAAACAAAGCCAAGGAGCAGCAAGCAGGTGAAAATTCATTGCATGTATATATGAAGCAACATGTGCTTGTTATTCATGACAGCATCCATCCAGACTATGTAAGTCAAGTGTGTGTACACACCTGTGTGTGTTCACACATTACACATTTTTGAAGATAGTGGTTTGGGTTTTAATTTTTTTAAAAATCTTTTGGGGGTGGGTGGGGCATGGAATCATCAGAATTGTTTGCAGAGCTGCTAATATTCTGTCCCTAATTGGAACTAAGATCTGACATTTAAAGAGACCGAAAAGACCAATTGTTATGCAGTTGTTATTTGTTCAATACAAAGCTTGACCAATACAGCTCGATTTTGATACCAGACAAAGTAGTTTTTATCCAAGCACAAAGATGATAGGGCAGGATCAAATATAGATCTCCCATTATGGATCCCCATCACTGCTGCGTCTGTTAAGGATGTAGCTGTCCACAGCTCAGCCACCTGCAAACTGAAACCACAGCTAACAATGCTGCACCCTGACATGTTAAATACAGTATCGTAGCTGGTTGAAGCTACAGAAGTGCTCCAGCCACTGAATACAAGTATAAAACTGGATGCTTTACAATGAAAATAATCTTCTGAAAACCTAGGCATTTTTTCCTCAGCTTTACTATGTAAAAGCTCCCACATCTTATCCTTGATTTGGTCACCCATGCTGATCTCAAAGCTTGCTGAAAAATACCTTTAAAAATTAGATCACAATCCTAAACAAGAAGTCACATCACAGATGACATGATCATCAAAATTTACAATGCAGAGTTTCTTCAGATTGCTTGAATTTCAAGTGGCACTTTAACTCTACACCCCTGTGCCTCACACCACCACCTCCCTCCTTTTTTTTTTTTAATTTGACATACAGATGTGGAACACAAATGACAATCTGAAGTTCTGGCAGTAAGAATGTTTAATCTTGTAAATGCTGGGTTGTTTCTACAACAACAACACAATTTTAAAGTAGCTTTACCGGCTCTTGTGCTTACCTCCGACAGAAGGCAGACAGGAGCCCAACACAACTACGTAAGGATATCTAATTGTATTTCCTTGTTTGGATCATGCTTTTATTATATTCCTAGGCCACATTCTTCTTTTACAATCTTTTAAATGGAATTCACTTGCATGTACATTTTAACAACCTTCAATAACAAAAGCGAGAGGAGAGGAGGGCAGGGCAATCAGGACTGAAGCCAGGTGCCACCACACAGAGTTATCAGTGATAAGAGAAGTATATTGCAGCACATTTGCATTTGAAGGGAAAAAGACTGGCAGGGAGTTCAGTCACACACATCATTACCAAGCAGCTCCTCCAGTGACTAAGGAATCTCCTAGCCAGTGTGAGCCAACTACAGTCATGAGCAAGTCTCAAAATTTCTTGTTTCTATAGGTTGTATGCAAAGCTTGCTGTTGGGTAGAAGATAAAGTTGTATCAGTGCCACCTTCCCTTTCAGTGTGCTTTAGTGTAGCTAAGTCATACTGTTTGACCTGGCTCTGTATGGTCAGCACACGTGGCTTGGAACGAACCACTGTGGTCTCGCTTTTCACTGCACACTGGTAGTTGGGTAGCTGGGGAGGAAGCCAGGGACACTGTGTGGGAGATGTGAGGAAACACAACAGATCCAAACGTGTCATAAAAGTTTCATCATTTTTTGCTGTCGACAGAACACAGGAAATCTGCAATAACAATTTAAGATTCCCTAGCTCATCTGGAACATAAAGTTCTTAGCATCAACTGCTGGCTGATGACTAGCATAATCAAAAATGTACAACACAGGTGTATCACTGGGTATCACAAAAAAACCCCCATCTTTTCTAAAATATATCGAGCTGCTAGTCAACTTCTAATTCACACATAATTCACATGCATCACAAGATATAGGTCATAAAATGGGTACCAGGTTCCTAAGGACTTACCTCTACAGCAGGATAATAATTATAATTCCAGTACCAGAATGTTTTTGGTAGGTATCCTCTGATTAAATGATGCTCCGGAACAAAGGGATGAAAGGTTTCTCTACCACTTGTATCTCTAGAATCTCCTGCTTCCACATTAATGATCTCCATGCATTTTCCTAGCGCTAGGTCTTCAATTGAGGAACTGTGCGAGCATTTGTTCGTTTTAAATGCAGCAACAAATCTCTTCAGAGCTTCTTTGCTCAGAACATATCCTGCTCCTCCACTCATGTAGCCCTGTTTCACATAAGGCTTAAACCTTCTTCCAAAGTATATTGGTTGTTCAGGACTGTATTTTGAAAGAAGCCATCTCAAATTGTCCAATATAACATATGTATCATCATCTGCTTTCATAAACCAATCAGCATCGTCAAAATAATGGTCATATACATATTGAAAAGCTTTAATAGTCTTCCAGTACAGTTGGTCCCTGCCTTCTTTGGTTTCTAGGCCCACAGTTGGGAAGTCTTTATTTTCCTCAGAACTCATAAAAAGTATTTTATTACACCGTTGGGCCCAAGTGGCCTTAACATGCTTGGCTTTCTTTTCTAGATTTTGAGGTCCAGTCATGACCCAACACAGTATTTTCACCTTCTGATACAGTTCCTCTGCAATATTTTTATTCTCATCTAAAAAGAAAAAAAAAAGAGTAAAGTTCCAAAACAATATTAGATTCGATTGCAAAACAAACGTAAGAGCAACCTTTCCCCCAGACATTCTGTTTCTAGATTAGAAAGTATATACAGAGAGAGAAGAGGCACTTGCTCCCAAATGTACCAGTTAATGAAATTAATGTTATATGGAGGAAGAAAACAAACAAGACTCCCAAACCAAATAAACTAAAGTTCTTAACACAGGACATAGGCAAGCATAAGAGCCATATCAAAATGGGAAGTGTGGCTCTGAAATACTGATTTGTACATAAAAACTGTTCAGAAGCAACTTCTTCATGGCATTGGAGGACTACTGAAAATTAAAAAGCTGAGTAATTTTGCCATTTGCAATGAACTCACCGATTACAACAGAGAAAGGTCAAAAAGCTAATAAGCGCTGTTATATATATATATATATGTATATGTATATATATACCTACATTTTTATAAATAATACACACACCAACAAAGCCTACCAAGTATTTCTAAAAAAGCAACATATTTTTGAAGGAAAAAGCAGATGGTAAGCCAGAGAGAAAGAATTTATCAGGAAATAAATTTAAATCTTATTTGTGGGGAAAAAAACAAAAAAACAACCACCACCACCCCCAGATTAAATAAATTAGGATATCATGAAACAAGTATCACCATTGTGCTAAAATGTTTTTATTTCCAGATAATCCGACAGAATAAATAGATACAGTTATTTGAGGTGTGGAATACAATGTTTTCCAAGCTGCCAAAGCATTCACTTCTCTCAAAGAAACATTTTCACTTCACACTTAGGGCCTGATTTTAACTTGTGTGAAAGAATAAGAGAGCAAGATCTGCTTAACTGGTCCTAAAATATTCCTGCTTACACTTTGGGCAATGATGGATCAGATTTCTTTGTAACAATTTTCTGCGACTGCAAGTGAAAGACTCACAAACTTGTCTTGCAAAGTTTTCAGTTTAAATAGCAAATTATCCATTAACATCTTCAGCAAATGCATTATAGTGCATTTTTTTCTCATCCAAACTGTCCCAACTCAGATACTATCTGTGTCATTTTATGAGGTGTGTCAAATTTAAAAGTATGCCTGAAATCTTAGAAGGATCTACCTTCTTTGTAGAAACAAACCCAACCAAACAAAAAAAATCGTAGTGCAAGGAATTGCTCTGGTTGAGACTGTGAACAGCAATCTGTGTTTAGACTGCTGCATAATCAGCTTGGCAAACAACGTCCACCCCAATTCCAAGTTTTAATAATCATGTCAAAATGTGGGGGAAAAAAAATAAATCAGCTATATCCAAGAGGCTAAAAGCACCACTTGATGTCCACAGCTCATTTGAGAAGCTCCAGCTCCAAACATGTCCGGGTACAGAAGCTGAGCAAAGCTGGGCTCTAAGATAAGATATCAGCACCACAATTAAAATGTAAACAAAGAAAACCACCTATTCAGGAGACCTAAGGAGGACAAAGTTGTTTAGATGTAACCTGAATTCAGGGCAAGTGAAAGAGAAGGATTCATACACATTCCTAGCAGTGAGGAAAGCAGCAATTTGCAATGCATGACAAGAGGGTGCATTATGTAATCAGTCAGGCGTAACAAAATACCTTCATGCTGTCCAGAGTCTGCATTGAAATTCATTTGTCCTTGCAGCTCATTGTTATCAGAATCTGCTGAATGCTGACCATGTGGATCATTGTGAAGGATGTGAGGCTGGATCTTAACCTGTTCTTCTAGTATAATGCTAAACAGAAGATAGCACACGAAAAATCCTATTGCTGATCCAAAAGTGAAGGTTAGAAGGTTCATCAAAGACTTAGAAGAGGCCATCTCCTGAAGGCAATTCACTGTCAAAACCAAATGAAAAATACATTAAACTTAAAGCTGCTTAACACAGAAATCAAAACTAAAACTATAGAAAGAAATCAAGGACTAAATCTCTGGAAGTTATAGCTCAGATTCTAGCTCAGATTCAGCTCCCCTGGACTTGCATGGAAGTTTAAGTACAAGAACAATACAAATATTGATATAAAATTGTACAACCATTGATAAATTTAGTGCAAAGGGTCTACTATATAACCTTTAGCTTAAAATTATAAAAGACAGTCACAAATCACAATAGTGACTGTACATACAAAAATATTCATTATATTTATACAAGAATGTATACATTTAAAGTGCAGTATCTTCATTATAAAACTGTAATATATGTTCACTTCGTTCTCTTTGCCCAAGAAAGTATTACATTTTAAAGCACAGATTAAGTCTTCTATGAAGCTAAAAGATTATGATCAAAGGCAGTGTACATGTAAAAATACAATATGGTCATGAGATGCACTTAAACTCCAGGAGTAGGTGTATTACAGGAATTCTTCAACAGATGCCAAAGACAAGCAGTTTTTTAAGAGTCATAATAGCAATCCTACGCTCAAAGTAGGGCAGTTTCCCTTCCACTTTCACTAAGTACCGAGCCTAGTCTTGCAGAAGAAATAGTAAGACAACATCTGAATTTTCACTCAGAAATACCCATTTTTAAATGGCATTTGGAGCAAAAGACTAAAACACACCAGCCTCAAGGCCTCCTACACACATAAAACCCTTGTACTACAGTAATAAAAAAAAACCCTCTTGACCTCAGCCACACCCTTCCTCCTCAAAAACTAAAGGACTTGGCTGACCATTTTTATAACATGTAACAAAACCAGCATCTGAAACAAGTGTGAATTTTTATACATTAAACACTGGAAAACCAGTTTCAGGCTGTTGAGGCCTTTTCATCTTCACAAAGGGTTGAGATATTTTCTAATAATGAATGACTAAACTACAAAAACATTGACTGTAAATACATACTGGATTCAAGCCAGAGCCTTGATGTTGTTGATGATGTTCCCTCCATGAGGATCATGCTTAACGTCACCGGGCAGAACCCAATTTACTCAGTTAGGGAGCCAAAAAAAGAAAATTACGGAACACAGAGAGGCATCAGCATCGATGGAAACCATTGATCAGAAAAGAGCTGCAGCCACCACAGCAGCTCATTTAGCACCCAGGACTCTCGGTGGCTGTGCAGAGTTTATTGGAAAAAAGACTGTCCCCAAGCAAGCTGCACGAATCACTGCGCAGCAACACGCACTGCAAACACCAGCGTTCCCTCTGCCTGAGCTCTCTCCTGACGGGAAGGCTGAGAGCACAGAAAGCAAGCTGGCACTTTGAGAAACCACCAGATTTACTGCACATATGCAGATCTAGATAATTTGAGAGTGAAGTAGCTCCAACATGTGATGGGGGTTTTTTTCCGCGTTGGTAGAAGAATGAAAGAAAACTGGAAACACAACTTGAAGCCCAAAATAAAAATCCTGAGACGTAATGGCTGTATGAAATTCACAGAACTATGGCTGATAAAGAGCTGCAGTTTTTTAATATGAAAAAAACTACATTATACAATTTTTTACTCATACATCATCATCCCTCAGTTCAGTACTACACATTGGTGGAGACTGGCTGCCTTTAGACATCACATCTTAAAGTATAAAATTGACTATTATCATCTGTGATTCGGGTCTTGAAAAAATAACTGGTTTTCCAGCTTTATTTCTAATGTCTTATATGCCAATAACTTGGGTAGAAAACATGAGGACTTAGATCTGGTGCCTTCCAGAAAGAAAAAAAAATAAAGGCAAAACCCCCAAATGTTTATGGAAAAGCCTGTATGCACAAGCAGTCTGTGACACTGAAAAGTATCCACTATACTAAAATTATTTTTTTGTTTGTTTTCAATTTCCTCCTCTATCACCACAAAGTCCCCTCAAAATTTGCAATAGACAAAGGGATAGGGCCAGAATAAAACAATCCCTTCCTTCAGGGAAAAAACCAAAACCATGCATGCACACAGCATAGCTACAGCACTTTCTAGAAGAAAAAGTCTTCATTGTTCCACTTTCCGATATTAGGTGTCTCTTTAACATAAAATTTCAGTTATCTGCTATAACAGCTGTTAAAATTGCTCTTGCTTGGAGAGAAAAAAAAAACAACTTGAAAATTACTGCTTCTTATTAAACTATAGAATTATGTTAAATCAGATTCTTTAAGGAAAAAAATGTGTGTATTGGAAACACAAAAGGAAAAAGAAGCGCATTTATGACACTTGGAAAACAGAAGTTGATTTGGCAGTATTCCACAAGCAAAGAGGATTTCAGGGAGCAGGTAGGGACAGATGCTGAAGCCGTACTTCATTTTTTTTATATGAAATGCCTCTGGTTACAGTTTTCAATCTAAAATAATCTGCTCACCATTCTACCAATTTTATATCAACAGACTGGACCACTACATACATGCGTGGGTATCTATATATTTATAAACTCCATCAGTAAATAGCACAGAAATCTTCATTTTTTCATATTATCTTGATATTTGACATAAGTAGAGTCTTTTAACTTGCCAGGAAAAATAGCAATGCTATAGCATTAGACTAAAAACAGAAGGTCTATTCTTATTAGGATAAGCATCCCCACTCAGACTCTTCATTGGCATTCTTCTCTATACAGGGATTTATGCAGGGCCAAGAAATGCAAAACATTTACGTGTTCAAGACCAGGTTTGATGAGGCTTTGAGCAACCTGATCTAGTGACAGATGCCCACTGGTCATGACAAGGTGCTGGACCACATGATCTTTAGAGGTTCCTTCC
Organism: Zapornia atra; assembly: GCA_013400835.1. Lineage (NCBI taxonomy): Eukaryota > Metazoa > Chordata > Aves > Gruiformes > Rallidae > Zapornia > Zapornia atra. The sequence continues at coordinate 125,071 of VZTU01026955.1, read as the reverse complement.
AACCCAAACCATTCTGTGATGCTACGATAAGTGCAGAACCTGCCAGGTCAGTACAAGAACCTCACTTTTATTCCTATTTCTATTTTTACTGCTCTTGAGTTGAAAAACAGACACTGATTAAAAAAGCCCAAAACAACACCACCTACAACAAAAACCTAACTTTAATTTATGCTCCACTACTCTGTCATGGAAGCTTAAACAAATATAACTAATTAGATATGTAGGTAGCCCTATTCAAATCAACCAGACCAAAAAAATGTTTTAAAATTCTACCACAATTTAATAGTCATTGTAGATCTGGCTCCAAATGTAAGTCTTGTGAGTCAGCCATTTCTGTATCTTCAAACTTACAGAAAAGTAATTTTTCTGCATTATGAGCTTCCCGAACCTGGCAGCCCAATGGAGACAAGGCTGCTGCAAATCCATGTCCCCAGGCCCAGCCAGTGACTAGGCTGAAGATGTATTCCCATAGCTGCACATGCAAACATGCATATACACATGGCTGACCATATAGATCAAGATCAACACAGCTAAAAAGAGTGTTCATGCAAACACTAACACAGCCTGGTCTTACACTGCTCCTCTCCCTAGCTGACCAGGACAAAATTCCATTAGTGGGGAATACAGACATAAATACAATGTGGATCCCTCCAGTAACTGGCTGCAGGCACTCAACCATCCATGCCAACCTTCAGCCTCCCCAGAGTCCCACTCCAGTTGCTCGTACATACCTCTTCACACAGATACAAACACACATGCAGCTCCCCACAGGTATACCATGATCCCCCATCATTTGGCCTTAGACATTTGGTTCACTCAGTACCTGGTCCTTTGAAACATTTGTCTCCAGTTGCCTCTCTCAGAGATACACATGTAAATGAGCCTAGAAAACAACCCCCAGATCTTAAACAGTCCCTCCAGCAGCTGGCCTGGACCTCCTGGATTCTCATATTGCCACACTGAAGACCCTCTGATCTCACTAGTACCTGTCCCACATTTAATCTGCCTCAAATCATGGCTCCCAAGCCTCCCATCCTACTCACTGACTAGCCCTGCATGACATTCACTAGCAACTGGCATACTTGCCAATACAATATGCATGCACACCCGTCTCCCCGGTTACTGGCACTCCAGACGCACAAGCCTCTATGACTTACCGTCTCCAATGTCAGACTCTCACTCCAGTTTCTCTCACACCAGACACAAAGGGCCCTAAAACCTATAGTACCACCCCAGTTGCTGAAACTTACACCTTGGTATGTACACATGAATCTAGCAGAGTCCCTTCATCCAGGAAAACAGAAATTGAGCTGGATGAGAAAAGAGGACAGGCTGTGGGTAATCTGGTCCAGGGCATGGCCAAACACACTGACAAGCCACTTGTTTACAATTGACCAGGCCCTTAATCCCTTTAGCCTTCTATTTTCCCACACTTGTACCCCTTAAATCATCTTGTTCCCTCCCTTTAGTCCCTTCCCTAAGCATCCCATAATAAGATTTGTACAATCACAAGATCCTCTTCTCTTGCAACCCCTAAGATGCCCCATATTCCTCAGGCAGTTACCCCCCTCAATCTTGTAAACTGTTCCAGAGAGCCCTTCTGGTCACTTATCTTGATGGATGTCAAACCTGGGCAAATGGGCTGATGGCTCTCCAGTGACAGAATCAGGGACTGCTTCTTCTGACGAGATAAATGGGGTCCCCTCACCCCGCTGTGCCTCTGTGCAGTCCTGGTGATGAACCCTTTAATGCATTAATCTAAAATACTGTTCTCACTCTGATAGCTCTTCCGACAAGGATTAAGGTCACCTTCCTAAACCAAGGCAAACTTAGGGAAACCCCATGCAACAGAAATATATGATACTAGAGCTTGCCCCATCCCCACCCTCAAAAAAAAAACCAAACTCAACCACCTTTAATATTAATTCTTTAAGCAAAGTCTGACCATGTAACTTTTTGGACTTGTTTCACAAGTAAACACATTCAACCAAAATAATCTGGGGATTTTAAATTTACAGAATGCAGGATTCTATGATTCTATGACATAACTTTAGATATTTTCATATATGTTTTTCCCAGCATCGTTCCATAATCACTTTAAAATTTGATAACTGGGAGAAATACGGCTATCCAACTCACACAGACAGCTCTTCCTTATATCCCCTACTTACAAAGAGAGGAGAGAACTCTGAGGCCTCAGCATGAAACAGAATGCAAATGTCCTTTGAGAGCTGCATAATTAGCAATGAAATTGATCTCTACTACCACATCCTCAAGAGTCAACCAACACATCAGAATCATTAAAGTCAAAATACAGAAAACACAGTTGGCTGTGCAATGCCCAAGGTAGGTCTTCTTCTCACCAAGTCCCCTTATTTCTAAAATCTTTAGATGTAAATATTCATATGCTTCTAAAACAAAGCTATATGCAAAACAGTACATTTGCTAACGTTGCCTGCCTCAAGGATTACTGTAAACTGCTGCAGTTTCCTATCAACCAGTATAGTTGACACTTTCAATATTTTTTTATTTCTTTTTAATATCTAATGTTGTAAGGATTTATTTGGAGAGAACTTTTTCCTTCGAAAACTTTTGGTTGTTCTATCCAAAAATACAGAGAACAAAAGCGAGGTTATTTCGGAACAGGTGGCCACTAACAACAGCACTGGCACACGACGTCTAACAGCCCACACAGCACGGGCGAGAGGTAAGAAAATCTCGTTCATCTCCTTCCTCATTCCAAACGCTGACACCGTCTTTTAGCAACAAGTTACCGTGCCCAAAGCACGGCTTTCCAGACCTCCACTAACCTAGTTCTGACTACAGAGAACTGCGACGTCAGTCCAGGAAGTCCCGTTACAAGAGGCAGAATGCGGATGGGCGCGGGGCCTCCCCCCTCCAGAAGGCACCTCGCTCCCGCCGCTGGAGCTCCGAGGGACTCGCTGTCTTCCCAGGAGAACCCCTCCTTCCGAGCCTCTCCTTCCCAGGCGGGCAGCAAGGCACCTGCTGTCCCCAAAACCGCGGCTCCTGCGGGCACCCTTCTCGGCGCCGCCGGAGGGACGCGCACCGTCCCAGCCACCTCCTCCCGCCCCGTCACCGCAGAGGGGCACGTTCTACACCTCCCTGCACGTCGCCTCCCCAGACGGGCNCACCGCCCCCTGAGCGCGCTCGGCTACCGCGGCCCGCCCTGTCCTCCCCTCCCTACCCCTTCCCTCTCCTCTTCTGCCCTCACCTCGTCGACCGCCGGGGCCCGGCGCGCGCTCAGCCGCGCGACCTGCAAGCACCCGTTGGCCGCGCGCAGGGGAGGCCACCGCCCCGCGCCACCACGGGCATCATCGCGCTGCCCCGCGCTGCGCACCCCCGGAGCGGGGCGGAGCCGGCACCGCACCGCCGCCTGCTCATTGGGTGGCGAGCGCTGGGGAGGGCGTGGCCGGCCCGGCACGCGCATTTAACCCTTACCCGCCGTGCGAAGCGCGCCGCGTGGCAGCTCGCTCGTCGCTTCGTGCTCCCGCCCGGTCGCTGCCGGTGGGGGGCGCGGGAGGACCGCGGCTCGCCCGGCCGCTCTGCCCTGGGCCGGCGCGAGCATTGCGCCTGGGGACCGATGTCCGTCCGTCCGCTCGCTCTCTCTTTGCCTTGGTCGCTGGCAGCGCTGCCACGTCGCCGGGCCCGGCCGCGAGTGGGGACCGGCGGCGGGTGAAGGCGGGTGCCCCAGGCCGGAGCCGCGGCGTGAGGGCGGGTGCCAGCTCGTTCTGCCGCGCTTTGTGGCTTGGTCGGGGCTTTGAAGAAGTGTGTGGGTGAAAACATGGCACAGGGCGGCAAGGGGAAGACATGCGAGGGACGGGAGAGCAAGGAGCCTCGGCTCCCTTGACCATTAAAGGCTGTAAGCAGTGAGGCGTTTTGGCCGCCTCAGACACGTTTAGGAAAGGAATGCCCTGGGCAGGGCCGTCCCTCCACCCTTTCGTTGTGTTACCTTGCTCTTGTCTGCCTGGTCTTGCCTGGAAGCAGCCGTGTGGTGTGCTCAGGCCGGGCTGCGGAGCTCGGCGGCTTTCCAGCCCCCCCCACCCTGCTCCCTTCACTCCAGCCGGTCTGGAGCTTCTGCACTTCCAAAATACCATTAGGCAACTGCAAGGGACGTTGCTAGGTAACTGAACCCTCTGAAATCATTCCTTATCTCCCTGTGCTAATGCTGCCTACCTTTTTAACATCTGTGACGTTTCCCCCTCGGTATCTTTCCTTAGGAAAAAATCTATTAAATATGAAGAGGGATTATAGATTTTAAAAGTGCTTTACATTATAGTGTAACCGAAGGACGGCATTCGACAAACAGCGGGCAGGTAATGGAGCTCTGCAGTTAACAGGTAGAGGTTTGTGGGTTGTTCGGGTTTTTTTAAAAGGGCTGGGGTGCAGGTACGTGCAAGCAAGAACTGGTCTGTGCTGAGGGACACCAGTGTTTCTGTTAATGGAGGTCACTGCACAGACTACTCTACATCTATCTACCCATGGCCCTTGGTTCTTCCTCCAGCCCGTCCAAGGCTTCAGTCCAAGCCATAGCTTTGCCTATTTGTGGCAAAAGAACTCTCCCTCCAAAACAACTGCTCCCTTGGCGGTGTGCTCATTCATTCCCTATTTTTATTTCTTGGGATGATTCATCGTTCGGGAGATACTGGCTGTTGTACTGGTTTAAGACGCTCCCATGCCCCACGTGGCTCCAGGTCATAGTTTCTCACTTGTGCCCTGTCCCACAGTTTGCTTCCCCTTTAAAATAATTGGAAGCAGCCTGGTGAACCGTATCTCCTTGAGCAGTGTCATCAGAGAAGGGCAGAAGTGAGGCGAGTTCATTTCTTGTAGGGAACTCCGAGTAGCATTAAGAAATTCAGCTATAAAAAATTAACAAACTGCAAAGGCTGCTGGAAAAAATAAAGTGTATGTCTTCTCAATTCCCTTCCACACCAAAATCTTGTTAGGAGTTCTGTCTACCAATGTCCAGGGCATGCCTTAAAATTCTGAAATAGATTCAATTATCTTTTCAAAATGCCTCCTATTACAGATAATGCAGTGTGGTTGAGTTGAATGTACAATTTAATTTTGCTTGGCAAACTCTGAAGCCTGGTCTTGTGTCAAGGGAATTCTATTGACAAGGACTGTGGCATACATATGTGTATATGTATGCGTGAAGGGCTACATGTTTTCATACAGACATGTCCACTGAGCATTTGTTAGGCTAATTTGAAAGGAAAATTTCAAAGAGAAGGTGGAGTGTACTTTAATAAGTCAACCATGGCTTGCCTATTAATATTGGTGTATGCAAAGATTATGTTAACAAAAGTGACTGGCTTGGCTGCATTATATTATAAAGGCTGTTTAACATTTTATGAAGACATTTTTATACCTCACACACAGGCATTTGTTAGTTGTGTGGTTTGGTGTGGTTTTGTTTAACTCGGGGATTGATGAGATCTCTCTGGTGGATCCAAGTAAGGAAATGTGTCCCTCCAAAGGGCTGCCCTTGGTGTGCAGTGGTACCAAATGCACTGCCACACCTTGTGCTGTGCATGACAAACGGCCTGTGGGTGGCTAGAGGGGAAAAGCGATTCTCTTGCTCTCAATTCGGAAGGGGGAGCCGGCCTGGTGCTCTCTTGCTTGCAAGACGCACACATCTGCTTGATCACAGTCTCTAGATAAACGTGCTACTTTATGGGAGCCTCTCCTCTGCTACTGTGAAAACCCAGCAGTGATGGGGGACACACCAGTGTCCTGGTAACACAGCGATGAGATTCACATCCCTACCTTCTGTCATGTGTGGCTGGGAACAAATGACAGAGAAGTTAATGGTTTTAGTAATTTAATTTAAAAGAATATAAATCACTTGAGAATTTATATCAGTATACACAAAAGAATGAGATCTTTCCCTACCTAGGAAAGCTAGGCATATTCATTGTAAAGACTGTTTCCTGCGTGCTCTCAAAAGGGGCAGAGCAAAAGCATCATCACTAGGTAGGTCTTCATGAGCTACCTGGCTGGGCAATTTCACCCCAAAGCCTTTTGGAGAGCACTCCAGAGTACGTGTCTGCCGTAAAAGCTACTCACAGATGAGCTACTGCTCTCAACTGCCTCAAACCAGCCAAAATGCTACAGCTGTTGTGAGGTTGTGCAATTTGGCAGCCATGGACTACATACATAAGATTTAAATATTTAATTGAATATCCAATAAATACCTGTGGCGAAACTGTGATTTCCTTCTGTGAGCAGCTTTCTACATGCTAATGTCTGACAAGGAACCAGGTTTACCAGATCAAATTCTACATGCTTCCATGGATCAGTGTTCTATTTTATTAACATTTTGTTCGATTGTAAGTGTTCTTGACTCCATTTATGCCTCTGCTTTTATGGATCAGCAGCAAGATCACAGAATCACAGAATCGTAGGGGTTGGAAGGGACCTCAAGAGATCATCGGGTCCAGCCCCATATGCTGAAAATATATGAGTACTTGTTATATATTTTGACTGGAAGCTACCTTTGTGTTCTCCATTCACTCCTCTTTGGTCAGACAGACCACCAGATTAAATGAAATGCCTTATTAATATGATTTATATAAAACTCCACTAACTTGACTGTTCAGATTCAGTGAGGCCACTCTTGTCCAAAGAACCCATCAGCCGTTCTGTGTCAACTTATAAACCCAGAAACTGTGGTTGCAGGCACACTGGACCAGACCAAGAACAAGTATTATCCATGCCTACCCTAATTCCTAGAGCAGAACAAAGGTCTTTAGGAAAGTGAACAGAGTTTCCATTTAACCTCTGTGCCTTTGCCTACAGGAGACACTACTTTGGTGCTATGGTGTCCTGGAACGGTCAGAACCATATACAGAGCTGTAAAACTAATTTACCTTAATTACTATAATCTGTTTGATTACTGTGTCAGATGAAGTGGATTATAATATATTAAAGAAATAAGAGTGCTCCCTGCACTGGAGCTTGTTGCCACACCTTCCTTTTACTCGAAAGAACAGCAGTTGGTCTAGAGTCTGACATCCTGTTGTGATACGGAACTTCATTATACTTCTTGCACAAACAATGGTGCAACTGCCACGCAATAATACACATTACTGATCAGGGCAGGTAGAAGCACCGTCTGCTTTTAAACAATGTGCAGCCTCTGTGCTGCTATTTGTGTTAACCAGATCTGCTTGCAACCAATAATTGACTTAAAACAAGCCAGTGTGAAGTTACAGATTAGTATTTGGCGTGTGCCAAAAACTTGAGTGATACGTTTTGAGTGGCAGATTAAGAAATAAATTGCTGGATCTGGCTAAAAATGTAACAATTTAAAAAAACTCTTTAAAACAATTTGAAGTAAAGGGGCCTGCAAAATTAAAGAATATTAAATGTCTTTGTATTTTGATTGGAAATACCAGGGGCAATGTAATAAGCTATCATTCTGGAAATTCTGCAAGAAAGCACTTCCTGCAGTATTTCTGTCCTGCTTGCAGACCTGCCCCAAAGCCTCCTTTAGGATGCTCTGGACTGCATCCATATTCCTATGTATGAAAGAGTGCCAGGAACTATCCTTTGACATAATTATTTTACAACTTTTCAGTTCAAAGTGGGAGGCTATATTGCAGCCCACCAGGATGAGATTTCCCTGTCACAAAACTGAGAAACCAAGGCTCATTTTTGGTGCTGTGGGACATGGTGGGAAGGTATGCAGGAAGTCTGCTGGGATTCCCTCATAGGACTCCACTGTGGATGGACTGAAACCTCAGTCGCGCCCATACTGCTCTTTAGAAACAGCTCTTGGCAAGTGCTCCTCTGTAAACCCTGCCCAGAGGTTTTTTCAAGGAATGCTACTTGGCATGGACATAAATCACGCTGATGTGTGTGCTAATAATTAGTCAGCCTGTCATACTTGAATTGACTTTCTGGCCCTGATTTATTTATAGAAATAGCCTTGCAGAACCTACTTAAGCACTTAAGAAAAATACACCTCTTTTTATTTTTGTAACTGATATATTTCTGTATAGATAAGTGTATTTCCGTTTATTTTACACCTGCATGCAACTTAAAAGTTAGCCAAGGCAAATGCAAATATTTTCTCTGTCAAATCCTAGTTGATACTAATAAAATAATAAATTATCTAACAGTAAAACCTCTAATAAAATAGGTACTCAGATGTATTTCATTAAAAGATGTATTTCAGAACAGCTTGGGGTGTAGCCAACACCTGCGAATACATTCTTTTGTTTGCCTATCTTGTAGCTGTTCCTGTCAAAAGCAGAGGTTCAGAGGACTGTTGTCAGCTAAAATGAGATTCAAAGTAATGCTGCTATAAAGTATTGTTCTTGTATAATTTTGTTTCTATGAGAACTGATAGAAGATTTTAGTTGGCTTGTGTTTTTCTTCTCTGGGGAAAAAAAAAAAGTGCTTAGTAAAAATGTTGGAATTAATATTGGAAATTCTCCTGTTAAATTAGTAGAAATACCCACATTATTATCTGGCATCTGTGGTAAGAGATGAGATTTTGTTCAGTAAGAATTAGAATGCAGAACTAACTCCTCTTCTGCTTTGCAATCATTAATTGTTTCATTCTCATAATCCTGCTGAATTGATACTGCATTTTGAGCTCCTTTAGAATTGCTTTTCTCCTCTTTTTTGTTTTCTTTTCTTCACTAAGAAGAATTCTCCTTCTCCTCTTAATATGTAAAGGGACAAAGATATTTTTACAAAGTCTGTTGTTAAGTTTCTAGTTAAGGAAGAACTGGGAGGAGAAATGCCCCATTTTACTGTTTATATGGTAGCAGTAGCAACAACAGAATTTGACCTCTGTACAGAATTCAGAATTAATTCCTAGGAAAAAAGCAGATTGAGTAACAGTAATGAAGAAACAAGGCAATAATTCGAAGGGGTTGATACTCCTTGATTTAACAGCATTAGTAAGACACTGATATGTACTGTGAAGTGAGCTCTACTTTAACCTGTAGGTCTGTAAGAAAACAGGAAAAAATCACTATATTTTTTTCTTTTATAGAAAATAATTGTCTTAGTGTATGTGATAGCACAGTTATTTTCCAAACTGCAAAGGGTTATATTTGCCAGTGTGGCTATTCCATTGCAGACCTTTGTTGCCTCTGTTCTACACCCCTTATTTCTGGTAAGAGTACTAGCAGGGTGATGGGTTCTCATTTGAGGTAACAGCTCGACCTAGTGATGGGAAAGAGCACCTGCAGTTACATGTTTTAGAGTAGTTTCTCAGTCTTTTACAAACCAAAAATCATCTAATTTTTTTTTTTTAAAGATCCTCATGCAGTGTTCAATAATTGTTATTCTTCTTCTTCTGTTATTCTTAATTGTATTTAGGAGGACATATATGTGCATCTAGCACATTTCACTGGACATTTTTTAAATCTTCCAGGCAAAATCACAAAAATTAAATACGGTGCTCTGAAAGACTAAAGCAGCATAGCTGATGTGTAAAAAACAAAACAAAACAGGACCTTATTAAAATTATATTCAGTTATTCTAGCTGAAAAAATACATTGCAATGTATTTAAAGTCTGTTATATATGTTCAAGCAGAGATTTAGCTGTTACAGCTTTATACCATCTAACCATGTGTTTTACAGCAGAATTTAGCTGTATTCTGGGTGAAAAAGATCTTGTTTGTATTAAACAAAACACCTACTCAACCGGGCAAAATTTCACAATGGGCAAATTACAATGAAAAAGTGAATCGAAGATTGTAATTTGCAGTTAATCCTGCTGTATTGACTACCACGGTTAGTTTAAATGCTAATTCAACTGACACCTAATCTCTCTTACTGTATGAAAAAGAATGAGACTAAATTAGTCCTACCATTATGGCTCTGAAAACTCTAGAGAACTATCCTGCTTTATGTTAGAGAATCAATATCCGACAACCTGTTTTACTTTCTTATTCTGCAAGTGGTTGTTTGTTTGGTTTTTTTAAAGCATATATGTAATAGTTTTGTGGTTTGTTTCCACTGCCCCCCACCCCTTAGGACAAGAGAATAAATTACACAGAATTCCTTCTCATTAGCCAAGACCACTATTCAGCTGAAGTCAGCGATGTTTCATTCCTCCGTGGCCTTGAGCCCGGTGACAATAGAGCCATTGGTATGCCATATGCCATGCCTGCAATGTGGCTGTACGGCCGGCCGCTCGATCAACAACCCCTTCTTGTCTGCGCTAAGAAACTCAGGGGATAATGGAAGGGCTGGGATGTTAAAAAAAGGGATGCGGCAGTAGTGCAAAACGCTTAAGGCTTTTGTGAGGCAATAACAAATCGCCTTACTTTGTGTTCTCTCTCCTCGCTGCACTAGACATGCCTTCCTGGTACTTTACCGAAGTTCTGAATGCCGGGGCTCTAGAAAAGATTTTCTTTCAATGTTCCAGTGCCGTGACCTCTAACTCTGAGGTCAGAGCAAGTCTTATTTGTTTTGAAGCTTAACATAATTAAGCAGAGAGAAAAGAAAAGGGATTAAATAGGAGACACTATAGCAATAGGAACTCCCAGAGAGACAGCTACTTTTTATACCAGGAGAGAGTGGATTTTGTCTGGAGGAGAGACAAGTAGTCTGCATGTCCTTTAAATGTCTTCCAAATCGAACAGACATGAAAAAAGAAAAATAAATACATACAAAATTATATGAACAAACAGCTCTGTTAGGTTGCTGAGTTTTTAAAAGCCGAAAGCTCAGCGGCATGTGGTGCAATCCTGCAGGGTGAAAGGCAAACAAAGTGATGCAAACGGGAGCCTACCTTGCTTCAAGCTCCACAGCTCCAAACTGCTTCTGAATTTGACTGTTTTCACTTCCCTCCCTAGTCAGATACAGGGATTAAAGTATGGTTCTGCCTGAGATCTCTAGTTCGAGTGCTCAAACTTTAACAGCACATCATGCTACTATTCTCCTGGGGAAGAAAAACCAAAATAGGAAAAGGCCTTTGTTTCCTGACATGTACCCCTGATATCAAGCCGTATGTTTCAGATGTCAGATATGTTACCAGAACACCTGGCACTACAACTATTGCCTGCTAAATGTACATGTATTTTTATATATATGTAAAATACACACACAGACACAAATACACACATGCATGTGAGCGGCTGCTTCCAGAAAGAGCATTTGCCACTTAATTTTACGGCTACAATGCTGGATCATGGAGCAATGTCTGCCTAAAGTCACTCTTTCCTGGCAGAAATGAAGCTGCACACTAACACTCTGCCCCAAGAACAGCATTAGGTTCTTACTGGTGTCCAGTTAGGAGCAGAAAATGTAAATACATAACAGATCATACACAGACTTCAACACCAAAGTAATTTGTGGACATTGATAAAAGAAGCAAATCAATAGTATCATATTCCGTTCTGTATCTGGCAAAGTTTTGTGTAGCAAATAGATCAAGGAAAAAATTCAAACTGTAAAATGCAGGATTTCTTGGTGATCTGTGCCCAGCTTACATCATGAACATTCAGTCACTGGGAGAGGAGAAAAGGATAGTTTGAGGCCTCTGGAAACATGAAGCCGCCTATTCCCATGACTCCATTACTACACAAGTTAGGATTGGAGAAGGGAAAATAAAGTATTGCTATTGCAATTTGGGATGTGTTAAATACCATGTGTTAAATGGAGAGTAGCTGGCCCAAGCTAAAACAGATGCTGAATGCAGAAAGAGTCATTAATAAGCGTAGACAAGATATGCCCCCTCCTTCCCACAACCAAAATCTCTCATTTTTCAGTAATACAAAGTGTTTCAGCATTATCCTTATAATCTCTGAAATTGTTAGTCATGTAGCACCTTTAGCAGTCCATGACAATGGTCTGGCAGGGTGCGGAAGGACTGTGTTCCGCAGCTACTCACTAGTGATTGCCTTGCAAAGGGCAGATGCAAGGCTGAGTTGATGTTTTACAGTCCTGCCTGTCATAACGACCCAGCCCGTGAATCTACTCGCAGCAACCTTCACTGTCAAACAAAAGGTGTTCAGTTCCTCTCTGAGAAACCGCAGAGTATGTGCATTTAATGCAAGTCTTTAATATTTGAGCTGGGCCATTGTTCAGATCTTGTTTTCCCACGTAGGTCTGGTGAGAGCCAAGTATGGGAACATAGAGCTGGGAGCCACCATCACAAAACCAGCTGAATTGTGTTCATGCCAAAAGGCAGAAATGATAAGGAATACCTTCAGGAGGCTACTCCCTGTAAACCCCCCAAGGCGTTACAGGTTAACTGGTTAGTCATCACAGTGAAAGCACTGCATGTCTCTTAATCACGGCCTCTGACTTCTCCAATTTGCCCTCAGTTCTGTCTCCTCTCCAAACAGGTTTCACAGATCTCACACATTTCTCGTCTCGCAGGCATGCTGATGGTACCACACCCGACAGATGCAGCAAAGGTATTAGTGGGAAAAAGACTTAGTGGGACCAGATTTCTGACCAATGCTGTCGGAGAGTTGAGCTGACAGTGACCAGCTCAGTCTTGTAGCTGCCAGGAGTTCATTCTGCATCGTGCTTATTTACCTTTTCTCTTCGACCTTTCATTTTACCTGTTGCCTTCAGAGAGACATCTTAATTTTTAATTTTAGGTGATTAGAAACAAAACTAATCCAAGTACTTAATTAATTAATCAGGAACTTTCTTAGTAATTTTCAGCCATTCTTAAATGGCTTTAGCCTGTGGCCAGATGGTTACCCTTAGGCACTTGAACAGATGATACAACAAAGTAGAAAGTCTCTTAGCTACTTAAGTTCAAGCATCTTCTCTCCACCCAGCCATCATCAATTTAACTTTTTCTCAAGAAAAAAGGAGGGGAAAAATCAGCTTTATAGGATAAGAAATTGCTGTGGAGAAATTTACACTTGATAACGTCTGCAGGAAGGAGAAAACTGAGAGGGAAGATGACTGAAAAGAACAGCGCTGTGAGACTGGGGTGCAATCTCGTGCTGTCTGCAGATATGTTTGGACAGTGAAGAACGACACTTAACGTAAAGGGACTGTAAGGGGTTACTTGGCAACAAGAGAGGAAAGGCTAGAAAAGGAGAGGGATGTATCAGTTATTACCTGAGCTCCTGTAATTATCCAATAGTAACAGTGCCAATGTTTAAAAACAGAATATGGGTGGTATTTCTGCCATTAGTCCCTTCTATGTCAGCGTCATAAAACAGAGGATTAAATATGCAAGACATAGTAAAACGTAGCAGTTAGTTATCCCCAGTTTTTCAGAGTGGGCAGTAACAGGGCGGATAACTACGGTAAGTACGTGGCTGTTACCCAGTGTTCCCTAAGGGTGCAGACATTAATGAGGATTTAAGAGCTTGTTTTGCTCTTCCCTGGTTGTCCTTGCCCAGGCTTACTCGGCTGCTTTCTGCAGGTTGCTTCTCCCCCTTCCTGCTTCAGTTCTCCCACGAAAAGGTTCTTGGTTTACGACATGGTTTGTGTCTTAACATAAAGCAGTGTACAAGATCTAGTTATGAACCAGGAATTGCTCGTAAAATGACGAATGTCCAATCAAGAACTTAAGCCTAAGAAGGCTTACAAAAAAATCTTTTCCCTGTGCAAAGATGTAAAGCAAAGCTGTTTACAGAAATCTCTGGTAAAAAGAGACAAAACAAAAAAAACTCCAAAAAATCCAACAACCCCCCATCTCCAACCTACGTTAACGCTTTTGTCAATTATTTCTCGTCGCTTTTCAAAATGCAGAGTTTGTGACATTTAGGTCTTTGGGGGAAAATTCAAGATATAAGGTGTGAGCGGTGACTCTGTGCCGTTGCACACACTTTGGCTCTGCTCTTCCAGAGCAGGGCTGTACACACGGCATCTGCAGGCTTCCCAAAGCTTTGCCTCTCGCCTGTGTCCAGGTGAAGCTGTGCTGAACAGAAACCTCCTGTATCTATTCCTGATCAGCTTTGGGGCCTACTTCTCATGCATAGGCCATTTACATGCATTTTTCTTTCTAAAGCCAAAAATTATCCTTTTAACGGCTTCTTAACAGTCCTTTTAAAATTCTATGCAGAGACCACGCTTGGTGCTGACAGTCTGCATAACCTGAAGAAGGTTCTGCACAGCACTGCAGTCTGACAGCACGTCCACCGAAGCTCACTAAAGCTAGCTAAAGCCACGGAAGGCACTGCATGCAAATTGCCGCTAATGACTCTCTTTGACGTATGTGTGGAGAATTAAGGTTTATATTTAGTACTTCACATCCTGGTCTTCAGAGTTGAATTTATTTTACTTTAGCGCTCTCCAAGGCAAAACTGTCCAAGTTCTGGTAGGCATCAAAATCCCTTTTTACCCACAGCATTCACAGCAGTTTTGAATGAAGGGGTTAAAAGGGAGCTGCGATAGAAGTAGTGCTGCTTCATAGTTGCTGTGATGTCTTACCAACCATTATACAAATTAATTGAAGCATAGGGTCCTGCATTGCTTATTGCTTAGACTAAACGAAGCATAGGGTCTTGCATTGTTTTGATAAAGGTTAGCTCCTGGAAGTTGCTTTGTGAGCCAGCAAGAACTG
>VZTU01026955.1:0-110307 GCA_013400835.1 Zapornia atra | reverse complement strand
AATAAACATACCTACTTTACAATCTTACAGATTGTGGAGTTTGGTTTCCGCACGTCAGTGTCGCATAGCAAAACCTGAAGCCCTCAGTACACACCTCCAAAGGTGTAAGCTTTGCGAGCGCTCTCCCAAACTAAATAAAGCGGCTTTAAGGCAACCACGTTGCAGGTGTCTGAGCTCTCCTTGCTTTATACGATACAAGTGACAACTCGTTGCAGATCTTCGGGGCCTGGATTTCTGATGGCTGCAAGCTGCCCCCCTAAGCCCAAGGAGCCCGGCGATGAGTGGCAGGGCGCGCTTTTTTTCACAGTGGTCCAGGGAAGTGGGAGACCCCGGATTCTTGGCCTGCGACTTGGCTTATGCCCTGTCCGGGGGCTCCCCAAGCCGGGGCCGCAGAGAAAGGCCGCGAAGGGAGCCAGGCCCCATCTGGGTCGCCAGCCCGGCGTGTGAGGGGAAGGCCCGCGGGGGTCGGGCCACCAGCCAAGACAGGCCGGCGTGGCGGGAAAGCGCATGATGAAACTTCGCGGCGGGTTTCAACAGTAGCAGGCGGCGGGGGAGGAGCCGGCACCGGCGGGAGCCGCCTCCTTCACCAGCCGCCGTGGGGAGGACGACGGTTTTCTCTGCGCCGGCGGCTTAGGACTGGGTAAGGCATCAGTGCGGGCGCGGTGTCTGGGCCGCGGAGCCGTGGCAAGCGGGGCCGGTCGGGAGGTGCCGCCGGGCTTGCGGGCCCAGCGCAGCCGCGCCGGGAGCCGGCCTCAGCACCCGGCCTCTCTCCCGCTTCCGCGCGGCCCCTCAACGCCTTGACCCGGTTTGCGAGCGAGGGGATGGCGGGGTCGGGACGCGCCGCAGCCGCGTGGAGGGAGGCCCGGGAAGTAGCGGGCGAGTGCGGAAGGAAACCGCGCCGGGTGCCTGCGGCAGCCTGTTAGAAAAGGCCCGGGGACCGCGGGGCTCTGCAGCTGCTCCAGCTAGTAGGAAAGCCCAGCGCCATGTGCTGAGGCTGAGCTCCCCAGCGCCATCGCTCGTCCAGGTGAGGAAGGTGTGTAGGGAGCTGTGTCGGTGCAGCGCTGTGCTCCCCTTGGCGTGCCCTTTCCAGCCCGGCGTCTCCGGAGCTGTGGCTGCCTGAACCTTGACGGCAGCCTGGGGCAGAGGCCGAGGTCCCCGGCCTCAGCCCACCTCAGTAAGGTTTCAGAGTTCTGAGGCCTCTATCTCCAGGGACACCTGGCTGGAAAAGGCACGCCAAGGGGAGCACGGCACCGCGCCAGCGCTGCACCCTCCGCACCTTTCT
The DNA here is from genome assembly GCA_013400835.1 of Zapornia atra. Classification (NCBI taxonomy): domain Eukaryota; kingdom Metazoa; phylum Chordata; class Aves; order Gruiformes; family Rallidae; genus Zapornia; species Zapornia atra. Next base: position 109,025 of record VZTU01026955.1, on the reverse strand, counting down.
TATCTGCGCCCGCCACAGGGCTGAGGAAGTCCAGTCTAAACCAACCCTCCTTCGCTCTGAAACTATTGCCCCTTGTCGTGTCACTACAGGCCTTGGTAAAAAGCCTCTCTCCTCCTTTCTCACTAAGCCCCCTTAGATACTGAAAGGCTGCAAACTGTAAGGACTGTTAACGTTTCTGCTGAGGGGATGTGTTACTCCAACAGCCAATACCCGGTGCCCAGTAACGATTTGTTATATTTGTGCGCTATTAAAAAGAAATTAAAAAATTAAATACGGCTTTGGTGCACCTAAAGGTAAACTTAAACCTGATTTGTCGCTGGCCAAGGGTTGCTTATCAAACTACAGGCAAACTGGGTTTTACCTTGTGTTATTAAAGTCTGCTATTCTCTTGCCAAGTTTGTTAATAGCCTTTGTTCGTTATCTGTCTTTTCTGGGTATCGGCTCTTGCTTATAATGTTCATATCTTTATTGAACAGGTTCTCTACTTTCAGGTAGATCAACAGCCTCACCATGTGTGGTATCTGGGCCCTGTTTGGGAGCGATGAATGCCTTTCTGTCCAGTGTCTAAGCGCCATGAAGATAGCGCACAGAGGTCCTGATGCATTTCGTTTTGAGAACGTCAATGGATTCACCAACTGTTGTTTTGGTTTCCACCGCCTTGCCGTTGTTGATCAGTTGTATGGTATGCAGCCTATCCGGGTGAAGAAGTTCCCATATCTGTGGCTGTGTTACAACGGAGAGATCTACAACTTCAAACAGGTAAGTGTTGTGTATGGATCATATGGAATTTTCTTGGGGTTTTTTTTTTTAATTTCAAAACTAGTGGATATTCAGAGAATGATTAAAACATGATGGACTAGAACAGCAGAAAAAAAATCATAGAAGTTATTAAATTACTAGTGTTTAAAAGGAAATAAATCATCTCAGTGAGCTGTGAATCTGTGCTGGCTTAGTAACAAACCAAGTCTTTAATACTGAAAAATCACGTTTTAATTGAAAAGCAGGACAGTATGTATTTGTATCTTCAGGTTTGACCAGTTTTAAATAAAGATGCGTTCTTATCTCTTGGAGAGGGGAATTCCAAGCCTCTTTCTCCCCTTCTCTCTTTATAATGCAAATGCCTTTAGATTGCCTTGCTCTTCAGTTATTTTGGGTTGTTCTCCAAGCCATTATTGCATTTTTATTTCTGCATATCAATTTAGATGGGATATGTCACTTATAATGTTTCCAGTGTGTCACCAAAGTCTTTAGGTGTTGGCAGCTTAAGACAGATGCCTTGTGGGGTTTTTGAGAGCCACCCAATTAAGTATCTTTGACACAAACCAAGCAGCAACTTCTTAAAGAGTCTGAATGTCCCTGATGGGTGTAATACTGGTGCTGAACGTGGTCTGTGTGCCTCAGTCCTTGTGCTGAGATGTCTGTGCCACTTGTGGATAACGCATATTACAGTTGTGACTGGTTTTGAATCACAGTGATCACCCCACCGCTCCCTTCCTGGACACAACTTTAATTCTGAATTCTCTTCCTCCTCCCCCAAGCAGCACGGGGACAGAATGGGGATTGTGGTTAGATCATCATGCGATACCTCTGCCACTCCTTCCTCCTCAGGGGGAGGATTCCTCATGCTGTTCCCCTTCTGCAGCCTGGGGCCCTTCTCATGGGAGACAGTCCTCCGTGAGCTTCTTCAGCCTGAGTCTCTTCCACAGGGGGCTTCAGTTTATGACCTATCCCAATGTTGCTTCCATGGGGTGCAGACCTTCAGGAACAAACTGCTCCAGCCTGGTCCCCCATGGGATCACAAGTCCCATCAGCAAACCTGCTCCTGCATGAGCCCGTCACTCCACCAGCTGCAGGTCCTGCCAGGAGCTTGCTCCAGCACGAGCTTCCCACCAGTCACAGCTTCCTTGAGGTGGCTCCACCTGCTCCACCATGGGAGCCTGCTTCACCGTGGTCTTCTCCACAGGCTGCAAGGGAATCTCTCCAGTGCCTGAAGCCCCTGATTCCCCCACTTCTTCACTGAACTTGGTGTCTACAAAGTTTTTTACATCTTCTCACTTCTTCTGGTGGCAAAAGGATGCTGCTTTTTTTTTAAACTTCTTAACTCTGTTATCACAGAGGCACTGCAGCTGTCACTGGTTGGCTTGGCCTTGCCTAGCGGTGGGCCCGTCCTTGAGCTGGCTGGCATTGGCTCTGTCAGACCTGGAGAAAGCTTCTCAGATCTTCTTGCAGAAGCCACCCCTGCAGCCCCCACACTGCTACCAAAACCTTTCTGTGTAAACCCACAACAAACTGCTTAAAATGAATCACAAACCTTGTGTGGTATTATCAGAAGTGTATGAGTAATCGGAGATTCCAGTACTTCTAGCATTGCATTTTTAAAAGTGGAGTCAGGCTGCTGTCAGTGATGTCAGTAACATCAGTAATGCCATTGGGAATTTGACTTCATAGGCATTAGATTTTAAATTTCTTTTTTTTCCCAATCTTCAAGTATCTGGCTGTTTGAGGTTAGATATACTTTGCCCTACAATACATACATACTTTGCCAACAGTCTGTAATACTTGCTGTGTTTTGCATTATGGTTTTTCTGCTGTTGAGAACAGAAAGAATTACTCTGTGGTGCTACACACATAATCCTGAGGGGAATTAATTTATGCAAAACTTGCATTGCCATCAGCAGGAATTTGTTCGTTTGTTCTCACTGCATTATGTACCCTCTCTATAGAGACTTTTCTTTCAAGCTTGTGGCTGAAACCTGAAATCTAGGAAAGGATCATTGGTGAAACAGGCATCTTCTTTAGGGCAATGACTTTGTTTCTATAGTATTGACTCAACTTGATCCAAGACTTTGCCCCACAAATAACAATTATAACCAAAGAAGTTACAATGCTAAAGCATCGGGGTTTTTTGGGTTTTTTTCTTTGGCTTTTTAGTGTTTCATTGAAACTCCCTCTTTCCCCTGTCTGGTAGATATTGAAAGGACTTTAAAGAGTAGCACCACAAGAACATGAAGAGTATTGGGCCTGACTTAAGTCTGACAGCTAATTTCTTCCTCCCCCACTCCATCTGCACAGGCAGAGTGAAAGGGTTAGTTTGAGAAATGGAGGAAGATTAGGTGGCAGGAAATTCTCTGTGTATTAAAAAACCCACTGAGGAATTGCAGTGACTGCATAAGTAAACCAAAGTTTCTTTCTAAAGTATTTTGCTCTGCAAAGATGTTAACAGTGTCCATGTGTTTCAGGGTGGGGAGAGGCTTACGGACGGGTCTTTTTTTTTTCCTGTTACAAAAGTGGCAGGGAGTTATCTGAGACCACAGTAAATGGTGTCTGCTTCTGGTCCTGTTTTGAAGTGGTGGTTTCTTGAAGCACTGCCTGCCTACTTCCGCCCTTTGTCTGTGGGAAGTGGTGAGGCTGGTGCTTCTGAAGGCCAGGGACATGGGTTTGCAGTTTGACGCTCTAGGATAGAAATGTATCCCTGGAAAGGTGCTATCCTGTGAATTGCTTAAGACTGCAGAAGCAATCTGCCTTGTCTGAGAGGTAATCCTGGGTAATATTTTGAACACAACAGTAAAATTTCCTCCTTTGACGGAAATGTTTATATAACTTTTGAACTGTGATTTTACCATCTTAGTGTTTTTATTAAACAAGTACATGACTGGTGGTGTTTTCTCAGTCAGCATTTACAAATTCATGTTTCTCTATGTTTTTTCTTAGCTACAGAAGCAGTTTGGATTTGAATATCAGACGTTAGTGGATGGTGAGGTTATCCTTCACCTTTACAACAGAGGAGGAATAGAGCAAACAGCATCCATGCTAGATGGGGTGTTTGCTTTCATCCTTCTGGACACTGCAAACAGAAAAGTGTTTCTGGCGAGAGATACCTATGGAGTCAGACCACTGTTTAAGGTGCTGACTGATGATGGATTTTTGGGTGTCTGTTCTGAGGCAAAAGGTAATACCCATTGTGTTTAGTGCTGAAAATAATTTTAAGTGTTGTTGTCAGAGACAAACTTCTCTGTCAGACTCTTTTCGTCTAAGCGTGAAAGTGAACTGCAAGTTTGGTAATTGTAAAGCAAATTGTATTTAGTAGTATAAGAATTGCACATTGTTAAAATAGAAGCCACAGAGGGTAAACCTCTAAAATGTTTAATTGTCCTTAATATCTCTAAAATAATTTGCTTAATTTAATAATTTTTTTGGTGTTCTGGAATCATGGTAGTGTTGAGTCAAAAATGTTTTATGTTACCCTAAAGTTAAATTAATCTATAGAGCTAGACTAGATTTATGTTACAATAAATTATATTAGTATTTGTTCCTGGAGTTCTATGGTGAACAGGGAAATAATGCAACAAGAACTGCTAATCTGTAAAAGCCAAGAACTTTAAAATTCTACTGAAGTTTCCTGCAGAATTGGTTATTTTTATATTTATTTAGGTTAATTTTCACTTATTTTGAGGACATTTTTTTTCTTTTGAGATGACACATCCATTGTATTTTCTTTTTTCTTTTTTTGGGGGGTAATTATGTCTAGTCATAACACGTGCAGAAACAAATGCAAACAGTGCCAAAAGGGAGTTTGTTGCCTAAAATGCATTTTGGCTAAAATTGACTTTCACGATTACTTGTGTGTCTCCCATTTACTATATATCAATTTTATAATGACACTCCAATGTATGTTGACTCCTCTAATAGTAGTACTGAGTAGCACCAGAGCTGTACAAGCTCTACTTCTTGGGAAGGAACAAGGGAAATTAGTATTTTGGGGACTCTACCCCTTAAGTGTCACAATAGATTACTGGTCCCTCTCTAGCAGCAGTTCAGAATCTCTTTTGTGGAGTTCCTCTGTGGAGTTCCTTGGGTGGCATCCAGGTGACCAGCAGGTGCAAAGCATCCTCTTTAACAAGAGGAATGGGAATGAGGTTTTGCTACAGGTCTGATTCTTGGTGTTCATGAGCAGCAGTGCAAGTCAGTCTGGAACTGATGAGTTATGAAATCGCTAAATCAATGTCAATTAAGCAGTCATCTCAGTGATGTAGTTTTATTGCAAACCCCTTGCTAGTTTGACTACTTTTAATTTTAAACACAAAATGAGTTATTAACTGCCATTTGAATTCCCATAAGCATGTTACATCCTGACCTGGACATGATGTAGTTAGTTAGAAAAGTGCTCCTCTTAATGCTCACAGGAATAAATTGCTACTTACCAATTAGTAAAACTTGCTCTCTTTCTCCACTGTCTGCCTCAGTGAGGGAGCTCAGATCTATGCGTGCAACCTGCCAGAAGCAGAATCCAGGGCAGTCTCAGACTCAAGATTATATATTTTTTTAATACCAAATTTAGGATCTGGAGAAAATATTTTTATACTGTTTTAGTACATAGGCTGTAGAGTGAGGTATAAGTTAACCAGCCTAGGTTAAAAACTAACGTGGTTTTTTTTCTCTCCCCACTTGTAGGACTTATCAACTTAAAGCATTCAACGTCCTTATGTTCTAAAGTGGAACCGTTTCTTCCTGGTCATTATGAAGTGTTGGATTTAAAACCCTCTGGCAAAGTTGCATCCGTGGAACTAGTAAAATTTCATAGCTATAAGGATGAACCACTCCATGCTGCCTGTGATACAGTAGAAAATCTGCCTTCAGGTAGTAGAATAATAGAATGGTTTGGGTTGGAAGGGACCTCAAAGCCCATCTAGTTCCAACTCCCTGCCCTGGGCACCCCCCACTAGACCAGGTTGCCCAAAGCCCCATCCAACTTGGCCTTGAACACTGCCAGGGAGGGGGCAGCCACAGCTTCTCTGGGCAAGCGGTGCCAGGGCCTCACCACCCTCACAGGGAAGAATTTCTTCCTAACATCTAATCTAAACCTACCCTCCTTCAGATTAAGGCCATTACCATTTGTCCTATCACTATATCCCCTTGTAAACAATCCCTCCAGCTTTCCTGTAGGCCTCTATTAGGTACTGGCAAGCTGCTTCTTGGCGAAGTAGCATGGGAAAGCATTTGCTACTTATTCTGACTAAAACATGAAATTATGATAATCTTTGCATATAACATTTTTATTGATTGGTTTGAAAAAAAGTCATTACAGAAAAACAAACCTGGAAGAACTTTCTTAATGTGGGAATTTGGGAATTGTTTCTGTAGGTGGTCATGTATAAAGATATTTGAACTTGCATACGCTGATTATCAAAGGGAATTCAGACAAATATCTTTGTTTTCCTAACTGCATAATCTAAGCAGCACTTCTTGCTTTTGGGATTTTTATCCCCTCTTATTTTCTGGACAGGCTTTGATCTTGAAACAGTGAAAAGCAACATCCGCATTCTGTTTGAAAACGCTGTTAGAAAACGTTTGATGGCTCACAGGAGGATTGGCTGTCTTTTGTCAGGTAAGAAGCAAGAATTACAATTCTTGTATCCTCTCTCTCCCCTGCCCACAGTCTGACGATGAGAAGAAACTATACTGGCTGTTCTGCTGCATTGTACCTGAAGTGATGGGAATTTTCAGTTACTTTTTAGTTACAAAGAACTTGCTACCTTTCTGGTTTCCTAGGACACTGAAAGTCTCAGTCTTTTAAAGCATACTCTGGGATGGGATGTTGGCTTGTTGAGGCACTGATCATCTTGAATGAAGAAAGAAATACAGTACTCCTTACTGAAAAATCACCCAATATACTCTTAAACATGAAAGGTTTGTGCTTAGGTTGGCATATAAAAAGAAAATTTAATTATTTAATTCACTTTGCACTGAGTGAAAATGAAAAACACCTTGGCGTTTTCAGCTAGCAGGAGGAACTGAAGTTCTCTTTTGTCACCTTCCTTGCTTTAGTGTCTATCCTAGACTGCCCTTGATTTACCAAATCACAGGGAAGCGTCTGGACAGAAATGATTTGCTGTTTTTTTTCAGGTGAGGTTGTAGCTTATGGTACAGAAAGTTGTTTGCTGAATTGGCCAGTGTTGTGATCTGATGCGTTACCAGAGCAGTGTTACAGAGATGCCTTGCAGAAGCAAGGCTTTGTAGTCAAAGGACTGACATCTTATTTACTGTGGTTTTGTCCCGCACTTTACTTGTGGCTAGGTGCACTGTTCATGCATGCAGTGAACATCAGTAATCACACTCATTTATCATGAACACTATTAAATGTGCATTTGAGTGAGAGAGGGCTGACTAGGAGGTACTGTTGGGCCATTTTCTCACTGTGTCATGATAAAAAGTAGGAGTGACGTAAACAAAACAGGGCAATATGCAGAGTTGGAAGATCCCAGCCCCAGTAAAAACTATGTTCAAGACCCAAATGTCAGATATCAAGTTACCTGCAGTCAGCAGCTCCTCAGATACGCATGCAGAGTGTAATAGTAGAAAAACTAAGTGCCTGTGCTGGTATAATACCAGAGTATCTCCATGCTTCACAGTTTTGAGTATGCTTGGAGCATCTCTGATGGAGAAGTGCTTTTGTGTCCAGTCATGGAGGGAGTTCTGCTACTTCACAGTGGAAACCTAGGTGTTGATTCTTCAGATTTCCACATCCCAAGCACTCAGTTTGATTTCTGTGCTCTCCTTTTCTCAGGCTTTGCATGTGACTTCTACAGAGGGAAATTTTTTTCCAAAGTAACATACCCAGAAAGAGGATCAGGTTGGGAATGGGTAATGATGCACCTGGCTGAAAAACCACATGCAGACTGTAGAAAAAAACAATCAAACACCTAACCAAATAATTTCCTTTGTTGGCAGGGGGCTTAGATTCCAGCTTAGTTGCAGCTGTTCTTCTGAAGCTGATGAAAGAAATCAACATCAATTATCCGTTACAAACCTTTGCAATTGGAATGGAAAACAGTCCCGACTTACTGGCTGCCAGGAAGGTATAGCAAGCATTGCTTTCAGCTTTTTCTGAGATGCACAACAGTGTATATTAACAGTGGAACTTCAGGGCATGGTATTAATAGTAATAATGAATATTCATTTATTGCTATCATGTAAATCAGATTGCAGTAAATATAGTACAACGTTTACTGCTTAGTTAAATCTTACAGAAGAGATAATTGAGCCTTACCTGTTTTCTCTTGCATTTGGGAGACTTTCATGACAGACTCCCACTGCAGTGTTACTGAAATGACGGTGCTTTGGAGTTGTCTGGATTTTGCCCCTGGTTTTTAGGGTAAATCTCCATGCTGTGGTTTCTATGGTATGGCATTTGCATATGCGTTAAATATTTTAAGTTAATCAGTTTACTGAATTGAGAGCCTTGTACAAATTGGTTGGTGTCTGGCTTACCCTTTAGGTATCCAGGCTGTCCTGGCTTTTGAGCTGGTTTTTTTTTATTCTTCAGGACAAATATCTGGAGTATTTAGAGGCTTTACGGAGTCTGTTAGGCCTTGGGCATGGCCTGTTACTGCTTCTGGCTGGCCTGTTGTAATCGTGATCGACCACTGTAATCAGGGTCACGGTGTTCCCTCTGGTGAACACGCCACCACAAGTTGGGGTGGCTGCCATAGAATCATCTGTTCTTGGCCTAATTTCCTATGATGATTGCTGTGGCAGAAGGGAGCTGGTGCTTTCACTCAAAGTGTGTGTTTTAAGCACGATTTATGTTTAAAAAAAAAAAAGTCAATTGAAAAAGACAGTACACTATTGTGACCTTTTACAAACAGGTGGCCGCACACATAGGCAGTGAGCATCACGAAGTAATATTTAATTCTGAAGAAGGAATTCAGGCAATAGAGGAAGTTATCTTCTCCTTGGAAACCTATGATATAACAACAATACGAGCTTCAATCGGTAAGATTTTTTTCAGTAGCAATCTTTGCTTTGTATCACCAAATAAAATGTTATGCAAAATCAGGTCGACATCTACTAGATCCTTTAGCTGTCATGGAACCTCAGAACTGGGATTCCCAAGTTCTGCTTCCCAGTGTTGCTTGTGATACCCCACTGGACAAAACAATCAGCAAGAGCTGTTCCTGAAGCTTTGGGGTGAAAAACAAAGGTTACATGAAGGAGAAATGTCAGAGTTACATGTCTAGGCTTTCTGCTCTGTTAAGTATGAACTGTGGAGGAAGAGGGAAAATTGACCAGGTTATCTGAGGTACTGAATGTTATAACATGCTGATTATGATTACTCTATTGCTTGCATGATCTTAATACTAAAGTGAAGTATTTCTTGTCATGCTCTAGTGGCATGTGTACACTCAAGCCATGTAAACTTCTTATAACATATGTTTGATCCTGAGAAGTGAAGTCACCAGAAGCATCTTACAGAGGGTTGCCAACCTGATAAGAATGAAAAACTGTAATCCAATATGACTTTTCTGTGTAATGCCAGCTCCAACATTTTACCCACTTAATCTTGTCTCAGCCTGAAACATTGTAAAAGAAGTTTGTAAGTCAAATAGGGAACAGTTTTGGAAACTCAGGTCCCTGAGTGGAATTTGGTACATGAAGATAGGACTTTGCAATTTGAAATATTGAAAGTGTTTCTTTAAAAATAAAGCCAACTTTTTATCTGTCATATTTCTTTGTGATTGTTGCTTAGTATGAGAAGCAATGAACTAGATCCTTTTTAGTTAGATCTCTAATACTTTGTTATAAAAGCATATTGTTTAGAAAGAGGCAGTGAGGGGAAGGCATAATTCTGATTTTTTAAAATTTTTCTTTAAAGAATTATTTATTAGAGGGCTTAATCCAGTTCAGCCCACAGCAGCAGAGAGTTTAGCAGCAACTTTTGCTGGTAGTTTCATTCTCCAAAGCCAGAAGGTTTATTTTAGGACTGTGCTGGAATTAATCATGTGCTTAATTTCAAACTTAGAGCAATTCATATGTGTTCCTACGGGAATCCTCCAGAATTCCCAGGATCACAGACACACACATTTCTGATATTGTGAGGGCTAAAGTGTAAGTACACAGTTTAGATGTATTTGCAGCACTTTGTGTGGCTTTTGATGTCTTTGAATAAATGAGATGTCATTTTTGTATATTGCAGTTGTTTGCTAGAGAAGAAAGCGTAGGAGAGAACTTCTCTAATGCTAAATTTAAAACTCTACTAGCTGTGTATAGCATTGTACATGCAGCTATTTTAATAACTTCTTTTTTTTTAAGGTATGTATCTGGTCTCCAAATATATACGGAAGAAAACAGACAGTGTGGTCATTTTTTCAGGAGAAGGATCAGATGAGCTGACACAAGGATATATATACTTCCATAAGGTAAACATTCACTATACAGAAAGCTCATGAGCTGCTTGTTCTCCCCTTCAACAGAAAGTCTACTGAGTCTTCAAGGTGTGAATTTGGAGAATTGTCACAGCCATATATTTGCTGATAATTTCTACTGAGGTGGCATAAAATCCAAGGGATTCAATTTAATCACTTGAAAAATAACTTTTTTAAAAATCCCCCGAAATTTCCTGTGACTCTTTATTTCTTGTATGTAGTTTTTTGTAGTTCTGAGATCACTGTGGTCCTTACAACTCAGATACCAGACAGCAAGCAATGGTTCCCTCAGTGCAGCTGTACTTTGTCTGTGAGCTACATGTATGTGTCTGGTTGCAGGCGCCATCTCCCGAAGAAGCCGCAGAAGAGAGTGAGAGGCTGCTGAAGGAGCTCTACCTGTTTGATGTGCTTCGTGCAGACAGAACTACTGCAGCACACGGGTAAAACGTAGTCACTTGGATGCTGAGGACTTGTGTAATTTAAAAGATGTTCAAGTGGTATTCCCCAAGGCTCAGTGCTGGGGCCGGTTCTGTTTAACATCTTTATCAGTGATCTGGACAAGGGGATCAAGTACACCCTCACTAAGTTTGCAGATGACACCAAATTGGGCTGGAGCGTTGATCTGCTTGAGGATAGGAAGGCTCTACAGATGGATCTAGGCAGGCTAGATCAATGGGCCAAAGGCAATTGTATGAGATTCAACAAGGCTCAGTGCTAGGCCCTGTGCTTGGGTCACAGCAACCCCATGCAACGCTACAGGCTTGGGGAAGAGTGGCTGGAAAGCTGCTTAGCAAAAAGGACCGGGGGGTATTGGTTGGCAGCTGAATATGAACCAGCAGCATGCCCAGGTGGCCAAGAAAGCCAACAGCATCCCGGCCTGTATCAGATTAGAATAGAAGAGACTGTTTCAGTTGTAAGGGACCTGCAATGGTCATCTAGTCCAACTGCCTGACCAAAAGTTAAAGTATATTGTTGAGGGCATTATTCAAATGCCTCGTAAACACTGACATGCCATCAGCAACTTCTCTAGGAAGCCTCTTCCAGTTTTGGACCACCCTCTCAGTAAAGAAATGATACTTAAACCTCCCTGGAGCAGGTTTGAACTATTCTCATGCATCCTGTTGCTGGATACCAGGGAGAAGAGCTCAGCACCTCCCTCTCCACTTCCTCTCCTCAGGAAGCAGTAGAGTGATGAAGTTGTCCCTCAGACTTTCTCCAAACTTGACATACCCAAAGTCCTCAGTAGTTTCTCACAGGACACTTCTTCCAGCCCTTTCACCAGCTTTGTGGCCCTCTGGACCCATGCAGAGACCTCAGCATCCTTAAGTTGTGGGTCCCAGAACTGTGCACGGTACCCCAGGTGAGGCTGCACCAATGCTGAATACAGCTGGGTAACCATCTCTCTTGCCTGGCTGGTTATACAGTGCTCAGTGCACCCCAGCACGTGGTTTGCCGTCTTGGCTGCCAGGGCGTGTGGCCGCATCCTGTTGAGCTGCTGCTGTCACCAGCATGCCCAGATCTGTCTCTGCAGGGTGGCTCTCCTGCCACTCCTCTCACACCTTATACTTGTGCCCAGAGTTACTCCTTCCCAGGTGCAGAATCTGGCATTTTGACATCTCGTTAATCATACATAGCCCAGTGATGCAATTTATCTAGATCCCTCTGCAAGGCATTCAGGGATCTTAAGACAGTCCACAGCACCTCCCTGTTTAGTATCATCAGTAAACTTGCTAAAGGTGCATTCAAATCCTGCATCCAGATGGTTGATAACCTTCTCTCTTTTTATAACCTTCTCATGTTTCTCTTTCCTACATAAAAGATGGACAGGCTGCAGGAGACCTGCCATTTGTGTCATAATTTGTTTTGTGATGAAAAGTTTGGCCACATTTTCAAGGCTGTTCAAGGTCACGCTTTGGCTTCTCTTCTTTGGAGAGTTGCCATTTCTGGAAGAGAAGCTGGGGTCAGCTTCACAGCACTGCTAGAAAGAACCATTGTATTAATAAATTAAAACAATGTAAGGTGTTCACATTTATAGAGAAAATGGAGAGGGATTAACAGAAGAGAGGAAATGGTGGGAGGAAGGATGAAAATACTATTTTAGTTAAAAAGAAATAACTATAGGTGAAGACATGCAGTGCCTTGCAAGTATGTGTGGAAACTGAGCCTCAGTACTTGATTGCTCAATGATGATGCTTTTTCATTTATTTTTCTTATTTTGCTGCATTAGGTATTACCTGAAGTAGTTAAAGCTTTTTATCAGAGGGGAAGCTACAGAGACAGTGAGATTACTAGAATGCAGTATAGCATCCCCATTTGACTTTGAAGCTGGGCAGCATCATGTCCCTTGAGGAAACACACTGAGAGGGGGTCTTTCTACCGAAGACACAGTTACTGTGATTTTATTTGTTGCCTTCAGTGTCATTAGATGTCACGGTGTATGTAAGAGAGTGTAAGCAGGAAGACTGTATAAATGTGTATCTGCCACAGGTATAGGTGAGAACTTGTACAAGTGGTAGTCAGTAGCTTAATGGTGTCCACGCAGGCTCCTTTCCATTGTTTCTTGCAAGAACAAACAAATGTGGATTTCAGAAATGACAGCAGAAATCCTTACTTGTTTCTGTGACATCTTTACAAATGCTGATGCAAACCCCAGTGAGCAACTTTGTAGTTCTCTGGAGGCAACAGGATTTTTTTTCCAATGTGTTTTTGCTTATGCAGAGCAAGAGCCTGTTGCAAATCCTGTAAAACTGTAGTCTTAAAATTCATTGTACCAGAAGTTATCCAGCAGATGGCATCATAAATCGAGATCTTTATTTAATCTGTGCAGATGGTCATGAAATGCAAGTGAAATGTCTTCTAAGTAAAAGCAGAACACAGTGTGTTTATGTGAAAGACAGGGAAAGCTTAACTGTTACAGAATTTGTGAAGTGGATGACTTGGATTCATTTGGTATCTTTTCTATTTATTTCCTCTGTTTAGGCTTGAACTGAGAGTCCCATTTTTGGATCATCGATTTACTTCTTATTACTTATCACTACCAGCAGAACTGCGGATCCCAAAGGTATGTAAAACTAGGGTTGGGCCCAGCTGTAAACTTAGAAATTCACCAATACATGTTTTAAGCATGACCAAATTGCTGAATTTGGTGGTTAAGCCCTCTACCCAAAGTAAAGCACGCTCTTGAATATTTTGCTGGATTGTTGGACTACAGGGAACCCTTTCCTGAGCATGTTTTCTGAAAGGAACCACTTCTTGAGTGTTTAAAACCAGATCTTTGTACTGCAGTTCCTGAGACTCATGGCACTGTTTGTTGTTCTGCAAACAGAATGGAATTGAAAAATACCTTTTAAGACAGTCCTTTGAAGATTCCAACTTACTTCCCAAAGAAATACTCTGGAGACCCAAAGAAGCTTTCAGTGATGGCATCGCATCAGTAAAGAAATCCTGGTTTTCTATTCTTCAGGACTATATTGATCAACAGGTGCAGTACCATTATGATTATCTTTTTTTTTTTTTTTGTCTTTTCACATTTATGAGTATTGGATATAGCTGCCAAGGGGAGGCAGCTCACATGCTTAGCTGAGAGAATAAATCTTAGTACACAGTAACTTGAGCTTCATGGTGGAGGAGCAAGATAAACTTGACTCAGCGGTCGTCCAGCTCTCCGAGTGGGTTAAGGGCGCCTGAAATCGCAGATACAAAGAGCTGCTGGAGTCTGACGGAAATGACTCTGTAAGGAAATGAGCATCACTTCGGTGTCTAGATTGCAAATTAGATTGTGTGTCAGCAAACACAATTTCTGGGCTACACGCAAAGCAGCTGCTTCAGCTCACATGAACTTACTCTGCAGCTGAGGAGCAGCATAATGACTTTATAATGTCCTTTCTTGTTTATGTCGTTCATTTTTTCCAGCCATGCCTAGCTAAGCCCTTTTGCTTTTTAAAGTGTCTGTTTGCGTTGCCAGCCAATGCAGACCTAAAGTATTTTGGCTTTGGACAAAGGAGAATCGTCTCTGGTGTACAGATGTAGTTTAATCATCAAGAAGGAGGAACACACCCAGTTTACACCAGAGCTCTGCTCTACAGAAATGTCTGCAGTCAGGCCTGTGGACAGGTGCTCCTCTGTCCTACCACTAGCTCCTTGTTTCCCATTCTTTTCCTCTATATCCACAGGCAAGAAGGTAGTTGGGTTGGGCAGTAGTGTTGTGCTGCCTGTATGGAGACTGTTTTGGTGGTATAGGTGTTTGTTTCATGGCTGTGAGGAGTTAGGCAGTGTGTTGTCAGTGCAAGCTAGCTGCTTTAGAAATTGCCTGAACTGGTGCAACTAACTATTCATCCTCCCTTTCTCAGTCAGCTTAGCAACTGCAGGTGTCTTTGCCTCTGCGTCCCCTTTGTTGCTAAGAGCTTGGTTATACAAGCAGAGTCAACAGCTCTCTGTGAGCTGGAAATAAAAAAAAACAAGGAAGCCACTTACATAGCAGAAAGACTGCTTCAAGTTATTCTGGTTGATTTACAACAAAGAGAAGGATAGAAAAGAAGTTTTTGTGAGCTTATAAATAAAGGTGATTGTAACCCAAGGAGAAACAGGTTCCATATATGATACAGAGAGAAATATTAGCAGCTCTGGAAATAGTTATGTATTCATGAAGATCAAGGCAGCCTATGGCAAAATTTCACCTGTCAGAAACCTCTGCCTCTAGAATAGACCTTTTTATTTAACCTGCGGGTCTTCAGTGGCTGGTGAATCCTTGTATGTCTTTAACTTACAGCAAATTGAATTATAAATGTCGAATGTATTTGCAGCTTAACTGGAGTCTTGCTTATGTCTATAGGTTGATGACCTTTTGCTGGAAAAGGCAGCAGAGAAATACCCTTTCAATCCTCCTAAAACAAAGGAAAGCTATTACTACCGCCAGATCTTTGAGAAGCACTACCCAGGGCGGAGCAACTGGCTGCCCCACTACTGGATGCCGAGATGGGTTAAAGCTACCGATCCTTCTGCTCGCACCTTGAAACATTACAAGTCAGCTGCCCAAGAATAGGCTGCTGAAACAGTCCCCCAGACACAAGTGCTGCAAGCCATTTGCGTGCACGTTGCTTTAAAAAAAAAACACAACACAACAAAACAACCAAAACCAAACCACAAAATACCCAACCCAAAATGAATTACGCAAACCTAAAGCTTAAATGGTCTTTAAGCTGCATTTTGACAATGTTATTGGAAACAAGAGCTTTCTGTGGTTAGTGTACTATTAAAAATTCACCCTGCTGTACCAAAACTTTGTAATTCACAGGAAAATACTTTCTGGACAATAAGCTGCCTTATCTGGCAGCTCTGTTCTTTATGTGACCTCGATTGTATTAATTTCCCTGGCAGTCATTTAATATATTTTAATGTGGGCTCTGTTTTGAGGACTTGGATAAGGCTAAGTGGTGCAGACTGCTGCAGGCCCCCTGAGCGGAGAGGAATCTGACCCTAGCTGTTTAGTGATTTGTGTTCCTGGCTGTGGGATTTGGGTAGTCTGTCTGTACTGTTCTGTTCTGAATGTCGTTCCGAGCATTCCTGAGAACTTTGGTCTGGTTTTCAAAAGGTATTTAGATATTTGTAGCTGTGCAGGGATGCTTACTAGAGTCTATAATAGTGGTGGTGCTGGGTGTTACTTAAATGAATGGGAATCTTAATGGTTTCTGTAAAGCCACCAGTTGGCTGGTTTGAATCTTGTAAATATACCAGCAGCCTGAAGATGCAGTGTCTGTTATCAAAGAGTGCAACAGGCAAGAGAAACCAAGTTAGGGCTTTTGTTTCTTACTCAGGGGCTTTGTTTTTAAAATGCATTTATTATTCTTGAAAGCAGAGCGTTAACTGTGTGACTTGTATCAGTCTGATGGAGTTTGCATCACAAAGTGTTCTAAGAATTTTTCCACTTAGGATAAGAGTTTTTTCCACCTGAATGATGAAGGAGGCAGACAGTGTTGCTGCCTAACTGTGTGTGGCCAACTGTGTAGTGACTCAACCCTGTTAACAGTAGATATCAGTCAGACAAAGCATCATTGAAGACAGTGGGATCAGACACCTTACTTGGAAAAACGGAAGAAAGCTTCTCCAGAAACCACAAGAACTTACAATACACTACTGAAAAACAAATGACTTTTCAGCCAGGATAACTTTCTGTTAACTACTTAGACATGGGGGCTGCTGTTTTGAAGGTAACTTAAATGTAAGAGTGGTCAAAATATATATATATGTATGTGTGCTGCAGATTGACTTGATTAGCATCATAGCTTTTAAGAAGACAGAAGTCTAGCTGCTTATCCTTGACTAGGAAACCAAAGCCAATTGTTATTTAAAAGAAAACACAAGCAATTCTGGTTTAAAGCCTTCATAAAATGGCTGATTGTCATTGTCACAATCCTGTGTTTGAATCTCTATTCCAGAAACATTATTGAACCTCTTCAGTGGTACCACAGAGCCCATGAACTGTCTGGCTGTGGCCAGGAGTGGCCATATTTTGACATAAACTTGCACATATTGATATTTATAAATACATGACGAGTAATGTAACATGTTCCTGTGGCCTTCTTAAGGGCCATGTGCTTGTCTTTCTTGATAACTTTGAAGCAGTAAAGTGTATTTTGACTTGTGAGAGGAATATGAGGTTTGTTGACTAGGTACTGATGTGTGAAGATAAGATAGACTTACTCTGTACTACACTCCATAAACTTAACAGGCTGAGCTGATAAGAAAACACCATTTGCCTGAAGTAAAAAGAGACTCGACACAATTTGGGGTCGTTGCTTGAATGCACTTTCTGCTGCAACATTTTCAGGTATTGAAGGAAAACCACCTTTATAATTAATTCCTAATATGTTGTGTGTTTCTGGTGAGGCAAGATCCAAGGCTGGTGATCCTATTTATCCTATTTTAGCCTTTTACTGATGTGCAGAGGGAAGATACCATGTTTGGTGCCTTATTCTTGTTAGTTATAAATGCTAGGGGTCTCAGTGAAAATCCATTCATTCCTTCTCCATGTATAGACTTAGATTTTACAACCTTTATGGCTTCTGTGACAAGCCATACTTTGGGGTTTTTTGGTAGTTTTTTTGTTTTGTTATGACAACAGCTACTCTGGATCATCTGTTAGGTGCAGACATGTTTGTAGTTTGCCACGGGAAGGAGTGGGATGCAGATCCAGTGTGCAATGCTGTCTTGTCTAGTTCCACTGTTTTTATCTTTATTCTGCTGTGGTTTCCTCTTTTTCTCACTCCATTTCTTTGGGGGAAAATTAAGCTGGGCTGTTCTGACAGCTGGAGTAGGTTGGTTTGAGTGGTGTGCTGGAGGTAGGGGTGTGGAATTAGTGATCTGCCTAGGAGGGAGGAGATGGATAACTCCTTGGCTTGCAGAACTGCTGAGGGCAGGGGCAGAACCTGCAGGGTTCTCACAAAGTGGATAGTGGTTTTTTGGGTTTGTTTTGTTTGGGATTTTATTGGTAGGGTTTTTTTTTTTTTTGCTTTGAATTGATTAAATCATTGGACAGTGCTTTCACTGAAACCCTTCCCTCTTGAGGAAGGACAAATAAACAGTTTATCTTCAAGGGAGACCACTGCATGATGTGGGATCAACCAGTTGTTTAAGGTGGCTCAGTGACACCTGTGCCTTTTATCTTTTTAATAAAGCCTACCTGCTATTTTAACCTCCAGTCAGTTGGCTCGTGTGGAGCTTCTCTGTCTCCAGATCCAAGTGTCCCTGACAGTGGTGCTCTAGCGAAGATCCCCAGTACAAACCATTAAGAGCCAGAAAAGACTGGACAGGACTTTGGGGACCCTTGGCCCATTGGGCAGAGATTTCTATGTGAGATGGCTTGAAATTACTCCAAAATGTTTGAAACGGTTTAAAATCACAGGAAATTGTGAAAGTAACCTGTTTTACTGATGAGAATATGGAGTCTCTTTGGAGAGAACATGTGGTGTGGGTTCTTTTGGTGAACGTATACAAGGTGATGATGACTTAATTTTTAAATAAAAAGGCTGCTGAAAAGTTAGGTTGCAGGAACCTGTGTTTGCTTTGCTCTGGAAGCTAATTACTCAGTGAGTTTATAAATTTATTCAGATTTGGAATTAATATCAATCGAGGTTGTCAGGTTTCTCCACTCAGAATTGAGGTGAAATATGGTAAATTGTGATTAAAAATAGAATACAAAAAATTCTGTTGAGACTCTGAAAGTCTGGAGCTTAGTCTTTTGTTCTGATGGATGTGATGTATGACATGAGGAAAGGAGAGGTGAGTTGTCTGAGGGATAGTTAATACAAGGTAAGCCCGTGTTTGAGCTGGCTGTAGAACAAGCAGCCCAAAGGAGAGGGGTTGAAGTGCAGGATAACCCGCCCCTTCCCGCAGCGAGGTAAGCTGGGTGCTCCTCAGTGACCTTCCTACATCACCCCTGTGATGCCTGTTAACTTGGTGCCCGTTCTCTTGGGATTTCAGGGCCTACTGTTTTTGTTGACAGGTGACTACATTGTAGTTGACAGAAAGGTTGCAGTTGGGAAAGTCTTGAAAGGCTGTGAATGAGCCTGACTGGGTGCAGGTAATGCACAGGTTTGGAAGTTATTAAGAATTCATTTAAATTTAGTAACTTTACATCTTTATTTACAAAGCTGGTTACTGGGGGAGGTGTTACATAAACAGGGTTTGTGCATGCTGTGTTTTAAGATCTGTTCGTGGTATTTCACCCACCCCTTCCCATAGTGCCACTTCCCAACTTCTGTTTGCCTGGAAACTCTTCCAACAAGGGAAAACTAGCTGGGCAGAGGCGGGGCGGGGAGGGGGGGACAGGTGTTGCACTGTGTGTTTAGGTTTCGATTTTTCAGGTGTCCTGTGGACTACCACAGAAGGTGTTGGCAGTTTGCTAGAAACAACCCCACACTCAGATTCCTCCCACATGAGCGGGTCAGGGCTGGCCCCGCTCTGCAGCGTCGCAGCGTTACCCCTTGTGCTGCGTGCTCATCCTCACACAGCGTGTGTCTGAGGAAGCTGGGAGCAGCCCAAAAACAGCATCCCAAAGTTTGAACCCAGAGCGAGTAGGTTCTTCTTGGTGTGATTTTTAAAATTTTACATTTTTCTTCCTAGCCGGCAGATGGCAGCCACAGTTAGTGTGTCTGTGGAAACGAGCTCTGCATCCCTAGGGAATGCTGCTTTCCACCCTGTTCTCCTTGTGCCTTTAGCCTGTTCTTTCACACACGCTTGTCAGTAGGATTCGAGTGTGAGCTTTGTGGAGAGGAATTTAATAAGTACTGTGTTAGAATGGGGGTAAAGCCAACCCGAAAAGAAAAAGGGTTGTTTAATTGCTGTTGCTGACAAGACAGCGTGCAGAGCTTCTCGTGCTGGTGCTGCAAGTGGGAGTTGAATGCCTTAGTATTGAAGGCGTTGAACATCCATAATAGTGCATTCAATATCCAACTTGAAAGTCATTAAAAATCAGATATGAAGCTAAAAAAAAAAAAAAGGAGTTATATGAGGTATGAAATGCCAGTCCTAGGGAAGGTGGAAGTAATGCTGGGCTGAGGGATAAACAATGTTGGGTTTGCCTCCCAGCGTGTTAGGGGTTAGTTTTCCTGTTTCCATCATGATTCATGTGTGGCTCACAGGACAGTCATACAGAGAAAAATCTGTGTGTCCTGCTAGGAAGTTTTACAGGTGTACATCAGAAAGGTTTAGAGCCACACCTGTGGGGTAAAAGCATGATTTAACATACACATATACATACAATATAGAATGCAGTCCCCTGTATAAATTTGTAAAGATTTCCTGCTTCTGTAAATGGGGGGTGATCCAGTTGTTCTGTGAGCTCTATGTGATGACAAACAGCAGCGGGCTGCGTGCGCCTGAGAATGAAGATCCCAGTTGTGCCAGGAAACATCCCCCAGTGACCACTGGTGGTATAATGGCAAGGTATAGCTGGCTGGATGATCACTGGACAAACACAGCCTGTCGCCTGCTCTGGAGAGAGGTGTTCTGCTTTTTTTTTTTTTTTTCCCTTAGAAAACTATAATCCTGGGTACATAAAATTATTGGAACTGACCTTGATTCCTACACCATAACCTTCCAGAAGCCAAGAGGAGAGCCAGTGTTCTTGTTAGAAAAGCAGCCTCCATTTCTGCTGCTATTGAGGGTAGAAGCCGTTGTCTATATTAACAAACTCTATTACTTAACATTTCTCACCACTGCTCTCAAAGACCGCTCTTAACACCTGGGGCAAAATGTATATTAATACAAATTACTTTTGATTAAAACCATTATTATTTTAGCACAAAAAGGAAGGGGGTGGTAGAAAGGAACATTCTCTTTTTAAACATTTAAATACTCATTACACCAAAGTGATACAAATTACTGGCTGACTGACAACTTGCTAATAATAGCTTAAAAATGCAAATAGAGCTATTATCCCAATTGACACTAATTGGAACTCCTTTGGCGGACCGGGAGGGCAGGGCAGGAAGGTCTGATTGTTTCCTCTGGCTGAAACGGGGCTGGTAAGGAAGAGTGGGGAAGGTGTGCTGTGGATAAATAGGCCATCATCCGTGGACATCAGAATTCATCGTGCTGTATTCCAGGAGCATGCTCTGTGATGTGCTGTCTTGTGTCTGCGCATGATTTCGGTAAGGTTTGCTGAGTGGACTGGCTCCACTAGTGCCTACGAGGTGTGGGCTCTGCCCAGGCTCAGTCAGTGCCACGGGAATCCAAGCTGCGAACACTGGGACCTCGTGAAAGAGAGACCTGCCATGTCCCTTCGGAATGATAAACATTGTCTGCCGTAAAAGTCACTGAATTGTGACAATTTTCTACTCCCCGTGGCTGCGAAGCCCGTGCTGCAGGGTGACTGAATGCAGAGCCAGTGTCTGGGAATTCCGGTGCCTATGGGCTCAAAAGTCAGTAAAATGTTTGGTGCAGAAGGTGGCAGCGGTACCTGCCAGCGGGAAGGATCGCTGTCCCTTGGCAGCGCTCGCGTTGCGTTGCAGAGCGGCTCGTGTGCTGGGTGTCATCAGTTACTTGCAAACCATGAGACGGCCTCCTAGGTTAAGGTGAGACATCTGTCCTGACACGCTGTGATGCTCTCCGGGATGATGGGCTGTAACATCTTTGCTAGTTACTCTCTCACTGAGCTTTTTATTTTCCCAGCAACCAGGAGCTCCTGCTGCCTGTGGTTCTCCACCCTGGCAAATCCTTCCTGCCTCCTCTTCTGTAGAAAGAGTGTGGAAGTAACCACCAGTGTTAGCAGGCAAACTGGGGTCAAGGATATGGTGTAGAGCATCCATGTGCACCCTCAAATTCCCTGTCTAGATTTGTGTGATTCTCAGCTGTGTCTGTCGCCATTTCATACAGGCTATTCCCAATCGCTGTCACCGTGCTCCAGTGTGGCATAGAGAGAAGCCTGGTGTGACAGCCTGCTCTTTGCAGTAAGTTCTTCATGGACAAGATGCATTAACAGCTCAGAGGTCATTAGGGAAGGGGGTATGTGCACATGTACTAGGAAAGCAGCTCTATTTTCTGAAATACTGTGGTTTATATCATACTATGAGGCATGGTGAAATGCCACTCCAAGCACAGCCCCTGTATCCTCTTTAGTTCTCTAAGATGATGGAAAACTTGGGTTCAATCCCTCTCTCCAACAAAAACTTCTTTTACAAGGAGGAAAAAAGCACTTAAGCCTTTCTGTCCTCTCCATTGCAGCCATTTCCCACACTTCCAAGAATGCCGTGAAGGTAAGTTGAGGAATGACAGGAGGGATTCAGATGGCTGCGTGTGTTCTCCTTCATCCTGTCTTTTACGCTCTCTGGAGCATGTAGGCCCAGAGGGTTGTGCCTGCTGCTCTCTAGCAAGGCTTCCTACTTGGCCACTTTTGTCCTGGCCAGCTTTTACAGTGAACCTCCCAACTACTGATGAAATAATGTCCTCAGACTTTTGAGTGACAAGGTAGACTTTCTTCTCTCCTGCAGGAAAAAAAGCATGGGGATCTGAAGCTTTAAACATGGTGTTTAGGGAAAACAAGATGGGCTTCTGAACTCTTGAGTGTAACAGCAGCTGACCATGCAGATTGAACGAGCCCACACTGCTGCATGTCAGAAGGTGCTGCTCAGTGTCTCTGTCCCTATTAAAGAATGTTTGGTGCCTAGTGGTGTCTGGGTGTCACCAAACTTACCTGGCAGATAACAACATGCTGAGTTTGGCTGCCCAAGGGTACAGGAGCAGAGAGTTCTCTAGGTGATTTCGCTCTGGCAATGGGGTTGGGCTAGATGATCTCCAGAGGTCCCTTCCAACTTGTACATCCCGTGACTCTGTGATTCTGAGACCTTGTCAAAACCCGGCTGAAATCACTGCAAGATTCCTATTGCTTTTGGCATGCTTTAGGCAAAGTCCACAGGACAAGGCTTTCTCTTTACAGGCCTAACAGTGATGGAGTAGGGCTGAAGTAGGAGCATCATTGTTCAGTGCTCTTCAGTTCTGTGTAGACAGTGAGCTGCCCTGAGTTAGGCTGATCTGTAAGCAACCTTGGTCCATATAGAGAGAAGCAACATAAAATATCTATGATGATCTGAGGTCTCTTTGGTTTCCTGGTATCTTCTAGGTATTACTTATGGAGAATGCTAAGCTACAGGAATTTTGTTCAGACTTCTCAGCGTGATTTATTTATTTTTAAATCACGCCTCCTTTACTGTTAAAGAATTAACTGCTTTCAATATAGCTCAGGGTGATTAATCTAGAGTTCTTCACAGATATTCTTGCTCTGGTGCAGAAGACAGCTAAAACAGCTGGAGTTGTCAGACAGTCCTCCTCTCATGTTTAAAATTAAGCATGGCTTACTGCCCCAGCTTGAAATAGAAAAGATAAATGCAGTAAGTAGCTCTCTGTAGAAAACTAAGTGTTCTCCACACAAATGTTTTATTGAAATAGTCTATTATGGAAGCTAATACTATAGTGTAATTTTCTTAATCACCATGGCCAAAACAGACTTTTTATAGTTTTGTTCATTTTTTTCTTCATAAATACGTATATTTTTTTTCATTTTCTGCTCCATGAGACTGTGAGGAGATATTTGCATTAATTTCCTGTGCCTCTTCAGTTTTGCTACCATTCTTCTTCCTTTAGCATGCAAATGACTGATTAGAGGCATTTATGAGATAATGAAACAATTTAAATATGCAAATATTTTCCAGTGCTGACCTGGCTCTGTCAAAGCTCCTAGGAGGAATGAGAGATGCCTGCATTATTCCTGTGAATAAAAGTTGCCCTGGCGCAGCAGTATTTGCTGCCCTCTGACTCCCTGGTAATTCCTCACTGCTAATTTCTCAGTGCCAGGGAACAGGTCACACGTCGGGCTCGTAGCGGTTCCGGGATACGAAGATGTCATGCAGAGTTAATTCCTTCCCATCGCAGCCCGTGCTGATCACCTACCGGTTGTATTTCCGCATCCAGAGGACTGATGGTTGGAAAACCTTGTTGTTTTGTACAGGAACTGTCATGCTGCCTGGCCCGGTGCAATGTGGAACGACAGAGCCGGAGGCGATGCTGTCTGTTGGGGTCTGACTGAAAGCACTGCTGCTGCAGCTGGAAGTCTGTGCAGCGGAAAGCCCGCTGCCACCCCAGTACAAAACGTTCCAGCTTTGTCTGCTGGCAGAGGTGTTGCTTTAATACAGACAGATGTAGTAAGGCTTCAGCTTAGCCAGCTTGACAGAAAGAGCCGGGAGAGCTGCAGTTCTGTAGAAACTTGGCGTTGTACAGGGGCGTCAGCGGTCTCTAAGAACGGGATTAGGAAATGGCTGGTGGCACCCAGAAGAAGCTCAGGATAAGTATTTTTATCATTAGGGTGCTGACAACGGAATAGTATTTACCTTCTGCCTTTAAAGTACTGGCTGATGTCCGCTAAATCCTGGGAGTCAGGAAGGATCAGAAAGAGCATCTGGTGCAGAGCTGTGGAGGGACTGGCAGTTTTCTCCTCAGCTGCTCCAGGAGTCGGGGAAGAGGAGTTCTGCTCCCTGGAGTGTTGTGCCTCAACGTATAGAGAGGTGTCTTTGCATGCAATGCTAGGCAAAAAGTGGAACAAGAAGGTGTTTTCCTTCAAACACAAAAGGTGACAGGTAAAACAGCAAATTTATGTGAAGTGATGATGTTACTCGGCAGAAAGAAATGCGTGGCTCCACCCAGGATGCTCTGCAAAAAGCATCCTTTTACTCAGGGCTTATATTTAAATCTCAGGATTTTTTTTTTATTGGCTTGTTTAATTGTTTCTATTTTAGATAAGTCTGAAGGAATCAATACCAAAAATGAAGGTGTAGGAGGTATCAGTCATGATTTTTCAATTAAGTTATCTTAAAACAATGTTGCAGCTACTCAAGGGCACATTTTTTTCCCCCCCATTATAACTTTGCTCTTAGGAAACAGAAATAGAAAGATTCATGAGTGTTTTAGTAGAGCTGGGGTTTGAAGAAATATTGAGCTTTAGAAATTTGCCGTAATCGCCCTTAAATGCTACAATAGCTGCCTCAGCTGGATCAAATGCTTAAAGCACATGTTTGGGGGCGTCATGATTATTACATCTTTTGAGGTGTGTTTAAAAGGTGCGATGATATGAGAGGAATACAGCCGGGGCGCTGCTCTGAATTGCTAAGCAGGCTGTTTCATTCTGCAGTAGCTTCTGTTTCCAGCCGTGGTTTTGTCAGTGAAATAACAGAATCGTAGGGGTTGGAAGGGACCTCAAGACATCATCACGTCCAACCCCCCTGCCAAAGCAGGCTCCCTAGGACCTATCGCACAGGTAGGTGTCCAGACAGGTTTGAATATCTCCAGAGAAGGAGACTCCACCACCTCCCTGGGCAGCCTATTCCAGTGCTCTGTCACCTTCACTGTGAAAAGGTTCTTCCGCATGTTGGTGCGGAACTTCCTGTGCTCCAACTTGAAGCCGTTGCCCCTAGTCCTGTCCCCACAGACCACTGTGGGGCTGGCCATTTTCCCCTGTGTCCCACACTTCAGATATTTATAAACATTAATAAGATCCCCTCTCAGTCTTCTTTTCTGAAGGCTGAACAGCCCCAGTTCATTCAGCATATCCTCATAGGGCACATGCTCTAGTCCTTTAATCATCTTCACAACCCTTCACTGCACTCTCTGCAGGACATCCCTGTCTTTTTTATACCAGGGAGCCCAGAACTGGACACAATACTCCAGGTGGGGCCTGACCAGGGCAGAGTAGAGGGGGAGGATCACCTCCTTTGACCTGCTGGCCATGCTCCTTTTAATGCACCCCAGGTTGAGAGAAGGGGCAACAGCTGCTAGGTGGTGCTGGGAATCCCTTACTAATAGGTTACATTAAGAAGGAACCTGCATAGCTCTTAAGAAAGCATATCATGATATAATATAGCTCATGGCACCTTCTTTTATTATTTTTTTTTTAAATCTCTTTATTTTTCTTTTTTTGGATGACCAGAGAGCCTGTGGCTTGGCTGCTCTGAATCTCAGATGGCTGAAACGCCACATTTGGACAAAGTTGCTAATGTCTGTCTTTTATTTCCTGCAGAATCTTTTCCTTAATGTTGCTATGAGAATTAAAACAAGAAACCTAATAAAGATGATGGAAACAATACCCCATGACAGTTCCTGTATCCTCTTTCTGTGTCAGGAAGGTGAAAACTCTTTCCAGTTAGTTCTAGCAGTTGACCAGACACTTGAAAGTTCAAAGCGAAAGTCCTCCTGAGAAGCATGGAGAATATCATTAGGAAAGTCCTTTCTAGGGACAAAAGACTTTCCTTTCAACAATATTCATGTGAAATGTGTTTTTTTTCCAAAGGTAGGAACCTCTCTTTATGCACATGCCTGTGACAAAAGGGAATTCCTACCTGTCTTTGGCTGTGCTCTTGGGCTTGTCAGAGCAAACCGATATGGCATGGAGACTGTTGTCACGGCAGCACCTCATGGCTGTGATGATGAAACCATTAACAGAACAACAAGGCATGGGTGAAGATCCTGAGGAGGGCACAGTGCCAGCTCTCCAGGGGGTTTCCATACTAAGGGGTATCTTCTGCGGTGCAGAGATTGCTCCACAGAATGAAGCTGCAGTGCTCTGTAAAGTTGCAGAGAAAGGGAATAACTAACACAAGGTGACACTTGTCCCCCTGGTAACAGCATTTTGATGGTTTGGAGAATCTGTGATTGAGTGTGAGTATAAAAACATATGGAGTGCTGACAGTGCCAGGCACTCTTTTATTTTGTTTTTTTTTTCTTAGAGCATATACTAAAATGATAAAGTTTTATAAAAGACTGTACCTGGAATTTCTCTCTTCCTTTCTGAATAATTTCAAAAGTTTCCTCTTAATCCATTGTCAGGAAACTTTATTTCTTTTCCAGTCTAAAATTTGAAACTCTTATATAATCACATGTTTATATGTGGCAATCTGGGCCACGGCAGTACCGACAGTGGTGGTAAAACATTTGTTTCTCCAGAAAACACTTGAAAAGAACAAACTCTTCTCAGACTCTCATCTCCAAAAAGGTGCAGGAGCTTTAGAACTAAGCTGCTCACATAGTCGACAGTGGCAGCTGCCTCCAAGACAAGAAAAAAGATGTGTAACTACTGCTGAGACAGCTGAGTGCACAGGACAGAGGGTTGATCTGCTCCCCCTGCTAGAAATTCGACTCCTACTCCTCCTCCTCCTCGGTAGTCAAAGGCTGCTGCTGGGGGAGAATTTCCTGGATGGATGGAGAGGTGTTCACTTTAATAGAGCTGGAGAGTGCCTGAAAACCCATTTCTATCTGCTGAGCTACGTCCCCTCTGAGCAGCTCATGCACTGTGACTCTTCCAGGAACTGCATGCGCAGAGAAAGGTAAAAAGGAAAATGTTTTGTGCAGTTCTAACTTCTTTTTTCAGAGGATTTCCATAAAACAAGGGCACTCAAAACAGCAGCTGGTGTGGCCAGGACCTATGTGCAGAGAAGTGGGTCCTGTGCCCCAGAGCTCTTTGAGCTGTAGGTGGAGCCATGCCATGGGTACCCTCATGGTCCCATGGCACTGCTCCAGAGGGCTGTTCAGCCACCTTCGCCCCAGCTCTGCCAAACTCAGCCTGCTACCCAGCTCTCCTCTCGGTAGACAGACAGTATAGAGCTTTACTGGAACAGAATCAGTTTTACTGGGATGCTCCAGAGGTCTTATTTTAAGTAAACGCAGCATCTGTACTTCTGGGTGTAGTCCTGGTACACCATAACCCACCACAGGGTGTGATCTCAAAAATAAAGTCTTTTTAGAAAATGAAATGGCACGCAACATTATTTCCTCACCTCTGTGGTATGCTTCTATTCAAATCAACTCAGGTGCATGAGTACATCAGTACATTACATGAGCAATTAAAAAAAGGGGGGGTGGGAGGCTAAGTGTATATGCAGTTTCTCATCTGCAAACAGGTACCTGCAGGTATATGCAAAATATCTCTTTCCTATCACACTGAAAACTTCATTTCTCAGACATACCCATCACATAACTTAGCAGACATAAATACAGCCTGTTTCTCACACAGATCTGCAGAAAACCCATCACCATTGTTTGGTTCCCAACCAACAGGATTTTACTTTTAACTTTTGCTTTTAAACACAGTCTTAATGTAGCCACACTGTATGTGTGTGCTCCTTCAGCAATTAATGTATGTGTCTTCTCCAAGCAAAGTTTGCTTCCTGAGTGTATTGCCTGGATGTTAATGCTCTGGTACACTGAATTACAGTGTGCCTATTGTTTCCTGATGATTATAACAGCGAAGATAAAAGGCGTTTCTGTGTGCCAGCACTGAATGTCTGTGATTTCTTCTGTTGCTCAGTTAGGTGTTTTCAATACAAAGTAGTTATTGCAGAAAGCAGTGTTAGAAGTATGTGATGTTGGTGCAGGTGTGTCTTTTAACTCTGTCACAGCTGCGTGATGATGCAAGAAATGGTTTAGACAGAAGAAAGAAAAAATGCTTTAAAAAATTATTTAAAATACTAATTAATAAAATTAATAATTTATTTAAATTAATTCATAATAAAGCAATAACTTAAAATTATTATTAATTTGCCAGAGATTTTGTCAACATTCATCCTTGTCTTTTACAGTTCTTCCTAACTTTCATAGCACTTCGGTAGCACCTTGCCGAAGGGACTGGTTGGGTACAGGGCATTGTTTGCTACCACCAGTGCTACCTTTGGATGAGCCCCTTCACTTTAGGAGGCTTCCTCCCTCCAGGCTTCTGGGAGAGCATGGAGCCCCACAGCAGACACAAAGAGTTTGGCCTTTTAATGGTCTGCTCACATTTCATTTCTGCTGCATGCAGCAAGTGGTGATGCTGTTTGACTGGGAGAGGGATGTAGAAAACAAGAGGTGATGTTTGTTTCACGTGCTCTGCGTAACTCTCCAAAAAGGGAGGTTCTGAGCTGAGGAGCTGCTGGTTTATTCTGACAGAAACCAGATATCTATCAGGAATGGAGCAGTGATAATTTTTAATGAATATCACAATGAATTTCATATAGCCTAGATGCCTCTCCTGTTAACAAATGTTTCAGTCTATGCTCTTTCAAAAACATGAGGAGAATAATGAGAAGACAGTCTGTTTGTCTTTCCTGAAAGATGTAGATAGGCTTCAGGACATTTGTATACTTGCTAGCAGTCAAAAATGCCCCAAAACCAAACCAAAAAACCCACCTACTTTTCCAGTAGCAGCTATTCTCTGTAAAGGGAAGCAAGATGTTTTGGAAGGACACAGAGCTGTTCCCAGAACCACAGGTGGCTGCATCCTGACACAGTACAACTCTAGGGAAGGAGCCACTGCATGCTGTCATCCTGGTGCTCTAGGAGACATTCATTCACGCAGCCTGTGATGGGATACGATGGCTGAGGGAACAGTTCAGGCTCATCGTGGCAAAATTTGGCCGTTACTGAAGTTTGCACTGGGACTTGTTTGGTATCTCTTTATGCTAAAGCAGTTATCTATGCTGTAGTTTAAGAAAGTATGAGGACAAAGACTGCATTTAAATAATGGCTCTTTGTAGCTCTGAAGGAGCTGCTACTGCCATACTCTGAATAAACAGCATTTTTAAGAATCACTTTAATAATATAAAAAAACCTCTTGATGTTATTCTGCTCTAGCTAATGATGTCTGGGGGCTGGGTTCCCTGCAAAGATCTCCATGCCCAGACATTTCCAGATTCTTCTTTTCTTTTTGGTTAGGAAAATACCAGGCTCCTGACATGAACCTAGCAAAGGACTGGCTCTTGGCAGCTGAGCAGGCAAGCACTGCAGACCCTGAGCTCCTCCGGCAAGCTGCATAAGGGGGCCAGTCCCCCTTCCCAGCTCCCCAGTTTGTGGGGGCAATGTACCCTGTGGCTCTGTCTCTCCAGGGTAAGTCTGGCAGCATCTCCACCACGAAGGACCAGCGTCCACGCAGCGGCAGTGAGCTGGAGATGATGGATGGAGCTGGTGGTCCTCTGGGTCATGCTTGGGCTGGGCAGGCTGTTGAAAGCCTGACTGCAGCATCCCTCATCTGGGAGAAGGGGAGTGCCTGTGCATATGAGGGGGACGGTCCCTACCAGAAGCGCAGCCACCTGTCACAATGCAGATGAATGATGTATTTCTGGGGGAAAAGAGAAGCACAAAGGGGGCAGGGCATCTTGGAGGCGGGCTGTAATGTCAAGCTGCCTGTCCCCGTGGGGACAATCACCAGCATCACCCTGGGTTTGCTCTCTCCGCTGATTTCCTAGAAAGATTTTTATTGCTTTATTTAAAGCTCACTTGCATTTTGCTGACAGATGCCCTTGCTGCAGTGTTATTGATTAGCTTACGCAGCCTGAGGGATGTCAGACTGCTGCCATCCAAAGGGAGCTAAGTCTGTGTCACGCTCGTGTTGCAGAGGCGGCGGGGGATTTAGCGAAAACCTCTCCAAAGCCTGCAGTGGAGCTGGAGAGCTGGCATCACCCAGAGTCCAAGGCACGAGTGGCCTGGGGCTGTAAGCAATGCTGTCCAACATCTAAAAGTGTTTAAAAGTTGAAGGAGCCTCAAAAAGGAGATTAAAGACCACAGAAATGACTAAGAAGTCCCTCTGAAGCACTCAGCAGTGTATATCTCAGCAGGCTATATCACTTATTGCAAAAGGCTGAACAAATGGTAAGCGTAAGAATTCCTCTTGGAGCCTCCAGGATCCTGGGATGCCTGTGAGGACAAAGGTTTGGGCAAGGAGGGTGGTGGAACTGAGTCCATGATGGGGACAGGTCACTGCTGAGATGGATGGCTGGAGTTGTGTGTGATTCATGGGCCTTCACGACTGACCCAGAGCTGCTGGGCAGGCACAGCCCTGCTGCCCCCATGCAGTACAGCTCAGCCCAAGCCCTGAACCATGCTGAAGGGTTTTTCTATTGTCGGTAGTGTCAGTGGGAACATACCAGGCTGCACCTTTTGGGGTGGGTGTGGTTTATTTCTAGCTTGGAACATACGCCTGTACAAACATATACATCAGTGCCAGTTTTCATCTTGTTGTTCAAAACCTAAATTAGCAAAAATCTGACATTATTTTGCCACCAGAAATTAAAATGAGTTGATTCAAATACCAAATTAAAACCACTCATCAGTCAACAATGTAACAGGAGAAAATTCTGATGCCAGAGGGTTTGCCTTTCCTTCTGGAGCAAATGGCAGTGGTGCAGCTGATACACTAGAGAGACCGGATACCATCCAGAGGGACACTGACAAACGTGAGGAGTCGAGCCTGTGTGAACTATGTCAAGTTCAACACGGCCAAGTGCAAGGTCCTGCACCTGGGTCGGTGCACCAGTATCAGTACAGGCTGGGTGCTGAAAGGACTGAGAGCAGCCCTGTGGAGAAGGACTTGGGGGTACTAGTGAATGAAAAATTGGACTTGAGTTGACAATGCGCGCTTGCAGCCCAGAAAGCCAACTGTATCCTGGACTACACCAAAAGAACCATGACCAGTATGTTCAGGGAGGTGACTCTGCTGCTCAATTGTGTTCTTGTGAGACCCCACCTGGAGTACTGCATCCAGCTCTGGGGTCCCCAGCACAGGAAAGACATGGACCTGTTGGAACCAGTCCAGAGGAGGGTAGTGAAGATGACCAGAGGGCTGGAGCACCTCTCCTATGAAAACAGGCTGAGAGAGTTGGACTTGTTCAGCCTGGAGAAGAGAAGACTCCAGGGAGGCCTTAGAGCAGCCTTCCAACATATAAAGGGGGCTTACAAAACAGACCAAGAGAGACTTTTTAGCAGGGCCTGTAGAGACAGGACAAAGAGCACCAGTTTTGAATTGAAAGGGGGTAGACTTAGGTTGGATATAAGGAAGGCATACTTCCCAGTGAGGGTGGTGAGGCACTGGCACAGGTTGCCCAAAGAAGCTGTGACTGCCCCCCTCCCTGGCAGTGTTCAAGGCTGGGCTGGATATGGCTTAGAAAAACCTGATAGGGTGAAAGATGCCCCTGCAGCTGACAAGAGTTGGACTAGATGATCTTTAAAGGTGCCTTCCCACCTAAACCATTCCATGATTTTATGGTTTTGCCATAAAATTCAGTCCCAACCCTCTGCTGGATGTGATTTACTAATATCTCTGCCATCCTACAAACACTTAAAGCCCACTTTGTCTTGTGTGGCTTTCTCTGGATGCAAGTATGTTTGCAGTGGTTGTTTCTGCAGGGAGGTTTTGCGAGATGTGCAGGCTGCACCTGGGCTTTTTCTTCCCCGTGTCTCACAAACACGGGCTGTGAGCTCTGGGAGCACTGTGGGTCCCCAGGGTTTGGGGATCGACATTGGAAAGCCTTTTCTCTTTCTTTTTACCCTTCACTGAGTGTTATTCAACATCCATTTCCGCAGTCCTTTTGCCAAGCTGTAAGCCCAGCAATCAGCTCCCTCCCTCACTGAGCTCAGCAGGAGCCCACACAGACGTTCATGAGTTTGAAAATTAGCCCTGGCGAGAGAAGAGCTGGCAGAGCGCCAGCACAACCACCGCGTCTCACACGCAGGTGGTCCCCACTGCCAGCCTGCCTCAGTTTTCCCACCACGTAGCTCCCCTCCTCGCTGGAGTTGGAAGTGAGGTCTGTTCTAAGCAAGGCCAGACCTTGGTGCTCCTCCCAACCTAGCAGGAGGTCCTACATCCTCTCGCTGTTAATGGGTGCAGTTGTGGGGATGCCTCAGGTGAACTTGAAAATGGAGGTTGCTGAGTTCACTTTTAAAAAAGAAAGCCTCAGCCAGTCAATCACTTCGTATTGCTTATTTTGAAATCTAGTGTGTGTACGCTGGCTGTTTTCACTGCTGGTTCACCTGTGGTGAAAGCTCGTGTGATAGCAGGTGGAAATAATGCAGATCTCCAGATGCCTTGGCATCTGGTGAGATGTATGGAGTGTTTTGGGAGTGTCCTGGAAATATAGTTACCAGACATTTTAATTAAAAAGATAATTACACCCACTTTTTTTTTTCCCTCTTATATTACACAGATTCAAGCCAACAGGTGCTTTAATTGTGAATCCGAGGGCTAGAATTTATTAAAAGCTTGGCTTTGAAATAATAAACCTGCAGTAGTGGATAAAATCCCCAGCAAATTATTCCACTTGGAGCTGGAGGATACATTGGGCCATTTCCAGGTGACACACTTCTTGATTTCCATCGTGTTTAGGTCACATGGCACCTCGTGTGACCCAGAGCAACTCTAGGAACCTCCAGTAGCAGATCCCCACAACATTCACCAAGCCTGCACTAGGAAGCTCACAGCCTCCCTTCAAGAGGAATTCATTAATTTGGTATTTCCTTCCAGTCTCAGACCACTGTTCCTTGGACTCGAGTCTCATTCCAGACCAACGTGGGAAATAACTCCATCACTATCACCAAAGAGAAGTATGTTGCAAAACCCCCAGAGTAGTTTTTATTTAAAACATTACTGTCATAAAATTCCAGACTATGAAATGAAGACCTCGAATTCCCATTGAAAGCTTACACACCCACTCCCTTTTTAAAATATATAGATACGTAACCACAAAACATAAAACATGCTGCAATGATACAAATATATTTTTCGATACGGAAGTTACAGTACATTATAAACCATGAAAACAAATTGAGGCACTAGACTGTACATCAGCTCTGTTCTGCACTGACCGTGAAGCTGATAAGACTCGCTTTCAATGAACAAAAGAGTATTTTCTTTGTTTGGTGGGCTTAACTTTACGGGTCATACCAAATGATGTGCTTTGTTGTGAGACATCGCCAGGGTTGCTGGTCCTTTCAGAACCACAACGCACCTACACAACATGTATCACTGCCACGATATGAAAAATAATAATAATTTTATTGAATGTACAACTCAAAAAAAACAAACCAAACAAAACCCCATCAGTTATTATTAAATAAATAATTATTCCATACAGTGGTTAGTTTATATTACACTGCATTGGCCATTGGAACAAATGAAGTTTAATAAATAATGCACGAGAATGTCTCATTTACGCCTCCGTTCGTAGTTCTGTGCTATGCTCCTTTCAGAGGATCCTGCGAAAAAACGAAGCAGAGTGAGGCTCACAGTGCAGCCTTGCACAGACCCTAGCAAGCACAAGGAAATGTTAGAGACCTGCAGGGTCACCACCAGACCCCACCAACATGTTTGGAACGGAGATGGGGGTTCCCTGCCCAACCCTGAGATGCTTTGATTTGGCCTTACTCCCCCTCAGATTGCACCATCTCTGAGAGGCTGGAGGTCTGAGTAGTGTTTTCTGCCTCCCATCCGTCCAGTGGTTGAAGCACCATAACCTCAGAATCTCAGAGGCTCTTTACCTACCAGTCCTCCACCTAACTGATGGGTCTGAGCACTCAGATCAGTTTGTGGGTAGAGGCTCTCTGAATTGACATGTCCACCTCCTGTCCTGCAGTCAGCCTTTGCCAGGTTTAAAACCTCCCTGTGCCCGAGGCCTGCAGACAGTGACACCTTCCACTAAGACCTGCAGCAGGAGCTAATCAAACCTCAGACTACCCTGCAGCCTAAAATAGTCTCGGTAACATATTCAGCATTTAGTAGCAGTAGATCTCTCCTTGCTCTTTTAAAATGAGAGGGGAAGCCAGAGATCCCTTCTTGGCCACAGCCCCACCATTGATGAAGTAGATGATCAACCAAATCATCTTTGCTTCCAGCCCAAAGGGAGGAAGCATTTCGGAGGAAGCTTTCATGGAGCATACAGATGCCTGACTATTACAAGCAAACACAGAGCTGGTGTGGGGGTGGGGTCCTGGGGGTGGGGGGCGGGTTTAGCACTGCACCCTGATGGGAGCTGGCATTTTGGATGAGTGAAAGGTTTAAACTAATAACACCGTCATCCTCACCAGGCTAAAAGCAAAATGAGTTGAGCTTTCTTTCCCAGCACGGATTGTTGCAGTGTCTTTACTGTACATGTGACCGTTTCCTAGCTTCTGCCTGGCGCACTCACCAAGGAGACTGCATGGCCTGGGACACAGGCCACATCAGATCCTATTTTACCAAACCAGGGCCCGAAACACCAGCATCCTGGTACTCTGCTTAGTCAGGCGAGGCTTTGAATCGGCACGTTGCTCCCACCCAGCAGCGGGGTGGTGTAAACCCCTACACAGTGCCAGGTGACTCAGGGGCTTCCTGCAGAAGAAGAAAACCGATGCACCGAGGCACAGCACCGAGGGAAGGTCCTGCCCAGTTAAAGATCTTTCAGTAGGGAGAAGGAAGGGCTGTCCTAGCACGTACGTACTCCCGATCTTGCTTTAAGTGCATAGTCCTTAGGACCTGTCTTCCCCTCCAGAGGAGCAGAGACAATGTCATCCCATTTTCCTCTCAGGAAGTCAGGCAGAAATGCAGCTGAGTTCTAGTTTTACCTGTCAGGCAGGTATTACACAGCCTGACAGGGCAAAACTTCATTACTCCCCTTTGTTACAAACACTGTGTAACAGTATCCTGACTATACCACCGATTTCAAAATTAGGGCAATGAAATCTTTGCCTGTATTTTACCTTCTCATATTAATGTAAATGTAATCCCAGTGGAAACTGAGCCAGATTTATTATTTCCAGGCTATTTACTTTTGTGATAGCGGATATATTTACAGGTATTATGCATTTAATAGCTATTGCCACCACAGATAAAATTGTACAAAATTATTCATGATACATAGCAATTTGCAAAATGATGCAGAGAGCAATATTACTAGTCTGAACAGGGTTTAATTGAAAATAAAAGTTACTGACAACCATAATTGCAGAATATAGATCACAGCGTGTATCCACATAATATAAAGGTGTCAGCTAGTAATTTAACTTTTATCATCCATTTAACAAAACAGTGATAACTATTTCAGAAGCGTGAAATACGCATTAGGGTTTTTAAGTTTTTATTCTTTTTCATCCCTGTTCTGGGGAATTAACTGACACTTTATGGTTCACAGTGAGGGATTTCCTCATTGCAGCCCTACAGCGGAGGGAAGGTAAAGCTACTGGCAGTCTGCAGTTGTGCACATGAGGGAGCAGGATTCTGCCCTATGCAGATGCTATGGGAAAATAATAAAAAATCCACAGTATCAGCTCAAAACATAAAAGTTTTTTGATATTTTTTAAAAGAGAAATGAAAAGCTGGAGGAGGGTGGGAATGCTTAACAGCTTGATCTGCAGAATGAGGCAGTCTTAATGGCAGATCTCTGCTCTTTCACCTCCTGCTCAAGTCTGAGGATCAGTGATCTGCAGAGACAACGGAGGTATCCCTTTATCTGGGGAGGATTTGGATCACAAATTTAAAGGAGCTTTACATCTTCAAACTCTGAATTTTTCTTCATATGTTGGTAAAATTTAGTTTTTTCTCGTGTTAGCACTTTGGGAACCAGCAGAAAACACTGTAAGGAAACTGCCCTGGGGACTTCCAGCTGACCTTGCCTGCACTGTGGCAGCTCAGCATCCTGATCGCCTCAAGCACTGAGGTGAAGTGGACCCTGAGATATCTTGGTTAAGAAAGAAAATCTTGATCCCTTTTCAGAGAGCTACAGGTCTATGCTTCTTCCATACACCATGAGAGAACAAAGAGGCAGCAGAATGAGGAGACTGTATGTTACTGAGTACCAGATTTAGTAATATACATACCAGAATTCAAAGATCTTTTGCCCATAAGTCCAACAAAGGAATCTGTTTTATGCCCTGAAAAAAAATAATTTGGGGGTATTTTAATACTTTTTCAGTAGGCAAGCTTATAAGATAATGTTCTCACAAGGAAGGCACAGGCTCCAAAACTGTTCATCTCATATCCTAGCTGTTCACACCACTCTCAGGCAATGGAGGACAACCATCAGCCTGATTAGTCAGGCTAAACTAGTTAGACCAAGGCACAGGCCAGTTTTAATGGACATCTCATTAGACTTTTTTGTTTTGTTTTGTTGGGGTTTATTGCATATAATGGAAAAAAGAATGGCCAATACCTGATTCTTATTCTTCTCCCAGTACAAGTCGTACTGATCTGAGCAAATGCACAAGAAGGCAGTATCTTGGCATAGCTTGCACCTGTACGGTTCATCTATTCTACCTGATGATGGGGTTTTCTTCTGTAACATAGAAAAAAAAGTCTTCCACATAGGTCAGGCAGAACCCTTACTGGAAAGGAAGCCAATGGGACTCTATGTCTGTACGCATCTGAGCCAGACAGTCTGGCTCTATTTTTGGAATATTTATGAGTTCAGATATTACCTTCCTGTCCCATTAGTAGTCCTCGAGGCACTGGATGTGTAAAGGATAAATTATTCCAAGTTTTGGCCTACAGCATGCAGCAGATATAGTGGTGGCTACAGTTTCAGACAAGGACTGAAAAGGAGACATTCTTCCTTCTAGCTGACTTTCGAGACAAACTTAGAAATGTCTCTTTGGAAAGAACCTTACTTGGCTGATTCATCTACAAATGGAGAAAAATGATCCTCAGACCTCACAGGTATTGATTCAAGCTGAAGCAGTTTCATAAAGCTAATTTTTTTTTAAACTCTATTCAGCAGGTTATTTGGCATGACCTTTGTATTGGACTCCTTAATTGGTCTTCCAATACATAATCCTAGTGATAAAATCCTGTGGGTAACAGAATACCAGGACAGTTACTGACCTCTATGGACAGAGGAGGTCTCACAGAATGCAAGATCATTTTTACTTGTTAATAGTCTCCTGGCTCCAGTCTAAGCATCTCTGGATAAATTCAGAGACTGAAACTATCAGTGTGCAGAACAAGCCAATGCCACACTGCAGAAAGCATCTTTTTCTTGGTGTGACACAGAAGCAAAGGAAGGCATGGGACAAAATGCACTTGTTTATATGGCAGTGTATTGTCGATCAGCCTTGGCTGGGAGCAGGGGTCTGATTCCTACCCAGACGACACTGAGAGCACAGATACCGTATCTCACACGAGATGACTTGGGCTCTCCTGTGGAATCCTTCTCAGGGATTTGGGAATTCGCTATTCTAATTTTCCAGATTTTGCCATCTTAATTGCTCTTCTCTGAGCCTGGCAGTAAGCCTGCCTTGCCTATGAGAAACGCTCACAGAATCCCCCCCGTGGGAAATAAGAGAGAGCTGCAACATCCACACATTAATGTGGATTGAAATCTCAAAGCCTGTGGCGGCTCAGATGAGGTACAGGCTCACGGCATCACTGGGGGGGGGTTCAATCCTCCAACAGAACATTTCTCCACCACGGGTGCTGCCAGTCCTTAGCTGAACCCAGTCACCTTCTAACTAATCCCCTAAAACACTCTATTCCCTATTTGAGTATATTCTAATAAGTACTTAAAATATTTGCATTGTTTAAACTTACTTTTGTGAGAGATCTGGCCGTATCCTGATTGGAAGAGGAAAAACAAAAAAAAAAGGGGAAAAGAGTTGTTGAAAAAGGATTGTCATATACATATGATACTGCTGCAATGCTTTGAAAAATCAAATACAGGCACTACCCTACGCATATTCTACTTAAGGAAAATTAAGGTGTTCATTTACAACTGCATTTCTTTTGAACAGACTAGCTAAGCCCACACAGTTTAGATCTGTTTGTACCTTGGTTGCTTAGATCAATTCTTGGATCAGTAAATATGTAGGAAACACGGCAATAACTGTACACAGAACAAGCTTCCAGACTTGGGCAATTCAGTGGCACATTATCGTGCTAGTCCTTACTGGTATTTGCATGCTGTAACTGGTGCACACTGCACTTCAACGCGAAGCCCACTCTTTCCAATCGGTGGATTTATCCGATATCAAACTTGAAACAAACAAACAAGCCCGAACAAACAAACCAGGGAGCAACTTTTGAGAAGTATTTAACGCGTTGAAAATCGAGCGGCAACCGCTGTGGAGTTGGGAGCGGCACCAGGAGGAGAGGCATGCAGGGATGCGCGACTACGACCGAGCCCACCGCCCCTCTCACCGGCATCCCGCTTGCCCATGAGACCGAAGAACTGCTGGGGCCGGGGTCTCCGGGCCATCCTCTGCAGGAAGTGCTCCAGCGGCAGCGGCAGCTCCTCCTGCGGGGCGACAGCGCCGGCGCTCAGGTGGGACACCCCTCCCCGACACACACATCCCGCCCACGGAGCGGCGACCGACACCGCACGTCCACCCTCCCGCCCCCCCTCCGCACGGGCTTTGCGGCGGCCGCCGGGGCTCACCTTCACCTGGTCACCGTCGGACCAGTCGGACCAGTAGCCGAGGTCGTCGGTGGCGCCGATCTCCGAGGCCAGCGCCTGCGCCGAGGCCAGGAGGAGCACGGCGAAAGCCAGCGGGAGTCTCATCGCCTCCTCGACGTCCTGGGGAGGGCAGAGGGTGACGCGCCGGCACCCGGAGCCCCGGCGGGGCGAGCGGCCGGGGGCACCTGCGCCCGGGGGAGGGCCGGCGCAGTGAGGCACACCTGCACACCCCCTCGCGCGCACAGCCCTACGCGCACCTTGTTACACCCCCTCGACAGGTAAATACACCTCTAGTCACACACACGCCCCGCACATACAGACACGTATGCAGCTAGATGTGCACACCAGCAGAGAGGCAGGAACACGGACCCCGAGGTACCCCTTCACGCATTTACACACAGAATTACGCATACACACACCCTCACACCTAGGTGTCACAGTCACACCTTCACACATACACACACCCGCGTAGATACATCCCCCCCACACACACTTCCAGGTACGTACACACTTAGTTACAAACTCACAGCCCCACACAAACAGCTACGCACCTTAGGCGCACGCACCGACGTATAGATGCATCTCTCCACACAGAGACACACATGCCTACAGGTACACACACATCCCCTCGGCCATCCAGATGCACGCACCGGGACAGGCACAAAGCATCTGCGCACACACAGGCACACACCAGCACACCTATAGGCACATCCCCCGGCATGCACACACGTATATGCCACCCCCACAGGCACATAGAAGTACACACTCACGCACCCCCACAAACGCATAGGCAGGCGCACCTTCATGCATGTAGGTACACACGGACAGACGGACACGCGCGCGGGCGGGCGGGCGGACGGACGGACAGACAGACAGACAGACAGACTCCCGGCGGCACACGCACCGTCTGCACCGGGGAGGGCGGGCGCTGCTCTCCGTGCGCATTGGCCGTCCGCGGGAGCGCTCCCCACTTTATATACCTGGAGACGGGGAGGGCCGAGGCAGCCTCATTTGCCTAAATGCAATTACCCCCGGTTTTATCGTCCCAGCCCCGTGACAGCCCCCGCCCCGGGGAGCAGCCCCCGCCCCCCGATCCCGCGGCGTCTCACGGAGGTGACAGGGGCTGGGGAGCGCAGGGCGGCTTTTCCCCCCACACCACCCCCGCCCGCTGCCGCTCCCGGCCCCCCGGGCCGCCCAGTCCCGGCTGGGGCCAAGGCGTGCCCCGGCGGCGGGTGCGGGGGGTGCGGGGCGTGGCTGTGGATGCGGATGCGGATGTAGGGTGCGGGTACAGGGAGTGGATGTAAAGGTCCAGATGCCTCTTTTTGGACCTCGTCTTCCCCACCCTCCCTCCTTCCCTGCCGCCCCTGGGTCCCGCACCGAGGAGAGAGCAGCTTTCCGCAGCGAGAGGCACCGCGGGGAGGACGACCAACGGGAGGGGACGGGGGGACCGGGAGACAGGGAGTGAGGACCGGCGGGCAAGGCAGCGGGGTCGCCTCCCCTTCCTGGGCGAGTTCCTGCCCTCCCTTCTAGGGTCTACCCTCCGTGTGCCGCTGCTGAGGCAGCCCCGGCCCCCGGGGGAGAGCGACGGGACCAAAGTGAGGGATGTCCGAAGCTGAGGAGGGCCTTGCCGGGTGGGTACAGCGTTTGGGGAAGTCGGCACCTCGGGGCTGGTGTCTGTGTGCTTGCTGTGGGGCTGCTAGCGCAGGGCAGCAGGTGGGCACAGCTTGGCTGGGCACTCTGATGGGGCAAATGCCTTCCCTGGAAACGGGCCAGGCTTTCCAGCAGCGCATCCCTGCCTCCATCCTTCCCCTACGGCAGCTTTGCGCTGCTACTGGCATTCAGCTCAGATGTTAGGTTATCTTCCCTTTCACAGTTCCGTCTTATTTCTCCAAGGTCAGTTGTGCATGAGACTTCTCAGTTAACCTTGGTGGTCCCTCATCACCTGTGTTGTCATGGTGCATGGTACCACAGCCTAAATCAGGCACTCTCTGCAGAGAGCTGAGCAGGAGGTAATAGTACTTCTTTTGAGAGAGTACTCATTAGCTGGAATCAGTCCTCTGGTACTACCATTCTGCTTGCTCCAGGATGCTACCATTAGAGTAGCCTCACTGATGGTGGTGAACCTCCACTCCAAGGACCTGACACCTTGTTTGCTAAAGAAAGGCATGATTAATACCACACTCCCTGTTAACCAAAATTGCTCCTCAGATCCCAGAGTATTCCTCACAGCACAGTTGGGCATGAGCCTGTTCTTAGCTCTTGGGGGTGCCTACATGTTGTCTATACAACCCTACATAAATAAGAAAGGTCATGGCCTGGTGATCTGAGGGTCCCTCTGAACTCAACAAGGGCTGCTTGAGAGGGTGGTTAGAGAAAAAGAGTAGTTTGGAGGAGCCGGTCTAGGGACTTCTGTCAACCCAGGCACCTGCTGTGGACACCTCTTTTGAGACCTCCAGTGTGGGTGGTGTGAATGCTCCTTGTTCCACATATCAACAGGCTGGCAGAAATGAGATTGTTTAGCAGCTCTGGGAACCCAAAGCATCAGATTTTCGTGCAGCAGCTTTGCAGCATTCCCTCTGATGTGTGAACTTTGAAGAGCCCTGAAGGAAAATTGTTTTACTGTGATCTTTCATTATGCTGTTTCTGTTTACTGCAACGACAACGGACCAAAAGGTCCGATATATCAACCCAGGCTTGCCAACCCTGTGAGTGTTGATGAAGCTCGTGTTTTACAGAAATGCCAAAAACTCCCATCTTCCTCTGGAGCTCATTTTTTTCATCCTGGAGTCCATGATAAGTATGATAAATTTGAACTTAAATGTCCTATCTGTTCTGTAATTCAGCATTTTATCAAAATGGATGTAATCATAGCTTGACCTATGAAATTACAGGGCTTTTCTTTTTTAAGAGCAACAGAGGGAAAATTAAGAAGTGGTCCTTTCTATTCTTCAGAAATTTTAATGAATTCAAGTACTGAAGTCTGAATCTCAGACTTATCTAATAGCTTGGGTGGGAGTGAAAAAAATTACTAACAGGTCAAACTAATTTTTCTTCCCCAGTTTCTAAAATAAATTGCTTAATCTTCCTTTGACCTGCAATACCTGGACATTACACTATGGACTTTTCAGGAAGTGAGCGGGTTTTATGGCTAATGAGTAAAACTGATTCATGGGAAGACTATCTGAGTTCATTTTTTTTTCACATGGAGAGGAGATAGAAGTCTCAAATAAGGGACCAAGAGCTACATTTTGACCTGGAAGCTGCTGAAGCTCCCAGTCCCTGCCCTAGGGTTCTATTAGAACATGGCAAAATGTCCTTTCTGCACAAATAAAAACTCCTAAATTTTGCCAAAAACTGCCTCTGCCTCAGAAGAAATTGTTTTTTAAGTCTTTATAAGGTATTAGTGACTTCATAATTTACTTTGCATAAAGTATGTGAAAGAGTGACAGGTAGAAGGGCTCTATGTTGACTATCCCTGCTCTATCCATGCTCAAGGCACAGAGCCCACTCTCCTGTTAATTACACTGTGTGATTGATAACAACCAGCACAAAGATTTTTGATCATGAATCAGGAGATCATTAGACCCAAGGTAGCCCAAATAGGGGTTGATTTTCCCTTTGGAAGTGACAGAGAAAAACATTTTTGGAGTTCTTATCCAGACTTTTGACTAATCAAGCTTCGGAACAGGATTAAAGGTGCTTGTTGTGGCTAAAATCTCAACAGTAATGGAAAAGTATTTGGGAAGCAATTGCCTGTGAGGCATACCTCAGAGAACTGCTTTTTCAGTGGGTTTAATATGATACATCCTGTGTGATGATCACCATGAAATGTTTATTTGAATTTTATGATGATGTTTTTGGTTTCCCATAAGAAGTCCAACAGTTAAATGATAAAACACATTGGCTGCTACGTGGTTGTCAGTGGATTCTTACACCATCAACAGGCAGCTAATGTGCTGTGGGAAAATAGCAAATTATATGTGACTGTGTAAGATTTTGTGCAGTATGCAAATCTGAACTGTGCCAGTATACACAGTTTCAGAGCACATGACATGAAATGAATGCATCTGGCATTGTTCTTCGGTGGCCCTATGCTATATAATTATATGCTATATGCTTAAACCTAGACCCTAATTCTCACATGTATATTGACATTTCTTTTCAGCCCTTTACCAGGGATAGACAAATAACAGAGACAGCCCCAGAACAGTTCTTTTATATAACTTTAAAAAAAAATAGGGATGACGTGCAGTCTACCCAAAGCACAGTGATCCTGTCTGCAAATATATTGGCCCTCAGCTCTGATTTCTATCATGAAGAGAACACTGGAAATGTTCTTATCCAAAGATACAACTTTATACACATTGGAAAGAGAGACCATGACTGATGACCTCTTAAATTTTTCATAGGTATGTGTCTCCAGGAGAAATAGAACCATTTCGATCCCAGATGAGGAGTCTTGGTAACAAAGTGATTGCTTTTGACACTGTAAGATTATTTATCGGCAAATCATCCAAGTGACATTAGAAAAATCAGCAGAACTCACAACAGCATCCTGATTTTCTAATTAAGTATGTCCAGGATAGTAAATTACTCTTTCACCTGTATTTCAAATTTTCATTACAAGTTTGTCATCTTTAATTTTTGTTTTAAGGAAGGTTTACCTTTTCAGAGCATATGCTTATACATATCAATGCATGTGAAGCATATGTGTTAACTATGCATATCTTTCCCTTTTCTTCCTCCCCTCCATCCATAAAGAGTGAGACATTATTCTTGTACCTGTGAAACCAGATGTTATAGGTTCAATTATGTGGTGCTCACAGGCAGACACGAAGGGGAGCAGTGAGGAGCCATAGGAATGCCCTTTCCTGCTCAGGTACAGGCAGAAACAAGGCTTCATCTTGCACTTACTCAATCACCAAGAGTCCACTCTTCTGATCCTTGTCACCTTTTACACTCCCATCACCACTCTCCATCCTGCCAAGCCACTAGTACCACTTGCATCTTAGCAGCATGCTTCTAACCCCAATTTGAGGTCCCTTTGCATCCATGCTATTAGACATTCAGGTGGAATGTGGGATCAACTGAAATGACAATAAATGTCAGGGTATTAAGATGCTGAATGTAAACATAATGCAAATACTGCAGTCAAGGCCATCCACTCAACCTAGTACCTCTGTAGGCAATCAGCTGCATGAGGAATAAATGCAGTCCAGTCAAGGTTCTTAAGTTATTCGAGAGAGCACGTCCTCAGAGGAGAAAAAGCCTTTCCTCTCAACCATTTGGAGGTCTCGGAGAGAGAGAAGCAAAACCCTGCAGAGCCATGTCTGCCTTTGCAAAAACTGTGGGACAACTGGCAAGGAGAAGGAGGGAGGGTAGGTGTATGACTGCCCAGAGATGTCCACTCTCCTCATCCCAGGGGCTGAGCATCTGCCAAAGCCTCTGTGTCATTTCTAGGTCTGTATTCATTCAAAATGAAAGCAAGATGTTGACTTGCAGCTACTTGGAGATGTCTTACCGTAACTCGCCAAACAGTTTTCATCAGAAACATGGCAGATGCAATCTTTGCTCATTTTTTTAAAAAAAAATCATCATGAAATGACATTCTAACAACACATTTTAATAGCAAATACAGAATGGTATGTGCCTCACAGAGACAGCATCTGTCTCTTTTAACCACAAACCCATTTTTTTCCATGTTGGCCATCACCAACAGAAAGGCCAGAGGCAACCACAAAATATGGCACAAAATATTTTGGGAAGCTGGGGCAGATTGTGAGCATCACTGCTCTGCACTTGACCAGAAAAAACTGCAGTGTGAACTTGCCTTGCAATGCAAAGGGCTCAGAGAAGCCAAGGAGCAGACGCTTCAGATTAACCAAGTTCATCACT
This sequence comes from Zapornia atra, assembly GCA_013400835.1. NCBI lineage: Eukaryota > Metazoa > Chordata > Aves > Gruiformes > Rallidae > Zapornia > Zapornia atra. The sequence goes on along the minus strand of VZTU01026955.1, from coordinate 64,228 downwards.
CTAGAAAGAAAACTGCTGACATCACTTTGTTCTGATGCAGAGACCCTGTTTGTCTCCTGAATACTTATTAGATTACAAATATATTTATAAATTGGTTGATTTGATTCAAACTGAACCTTCAGAGGCTGGAGCTCGCTCTCTAAGGCTTTTTGCTTCAGTTGCCCAAGCCTATTTGAAAGCTAGCTCCTGGTGACCTGCGAGGTTAAAGGGAGGGTTTAAACTTACTTCATCATTAGGTGAGAACAAAAAGCTGATTTTTATCTAACTCTAGGACACCTTCTGTAAATCCTGTCTGTAGGAAAGACAGTCTTTTCTCAGAGACTCCTCAAAGACTGGCCTCGGCCTTATTAAATTTTGCAGATGGATCATCAAAGCCAGGCCCCTGGCCGGTTTTCAGCTCTCGGGTGTCTATCTGATCCTGCCACCAGAACCTGTCTTCATTGCCCCACGCGCCAACTGGCTCCCCTTGCAGTTGGTGGCAGTGGAGGAGGATGGTCATGCTGGAGCCAATGTCCCTGGTGCTGTACTACAGGGATACACCACAGCACTTTCTGGTTAGCTGGTAAAGCGACAGACACGTGACTCTTTCACTTAGTCTTTTTTTTTCTTTTTTTTTTTTTTTTTAAACCCTGTGACATGCAACAGCAGCTCTCAGTTCCTGGGCACAAGGTGGAGCATCTTTGCTTCCCACCCCAACTTCCAGACCTTCTTCTGCAGGGATGATGAGGCTTCTTTTGCACTGGGCCCTTCTGCTGATTCTCCACAGCTTCCCGGTGTTCATCACAGCAGAAAGGGATTAATACTGCTCATAGCTGCTATGATCAGCTCTTAATTGAAACACTTTCTTAACTTGGGATCAAACACTGGTGAATCATCCTCTTTTTCACTCTTTTTTAGAAACTAGGTAATTTATATGGCTATATCTTCATTGAATATTGATATTTTTCTCAGTAACACAGCACATTTGAAAAATAGATCCAGAAATCAGCAGGATAAAAGGTTACAGTTCCAGCAAAATTTAAATGAATTCTAATATTACTGCAACTACAATTTTTTTAGTAGTTATGTTAAATAGCTTTTACACATCCATAATAACATTATCTTCTTTGTTACTTGCACTTCTTGTATCTCAGTGTATCTCTCTCTTTCCTCACATACCTTCTATGGAAGTTCATAACATCTCTGGAAGGCTTTGAAGTCCTGAAAAAAATTTTTTTATGACTTTCTGCTTTTTGTTTGCTCCACAGTTTTTAAGAAACTTCATTCTAAATCCTTAATCCATATCCAAAGCCCTTGTAAACCTTGCAACAACGTGTAAAAGCAATTTGGCATTTCTGGAACAAACATCGGTGAAGTCAATTTCGGATGTAGCATTGTGTATGGTGAGATAGAAGTAAAATAAATAAAAATAAATTGCCCTAGGATTAAATTAGTGAGAGATCTAAGGAGTTCAGGTGCTCAAACAAAGGGCAGTTTTTCGCTTTGCTTTGGTAATCACATGAAGTAAAATATTTTTCTATGGCTTGGCTGTCTTCTCTTCCAGTTTTTAATCTTATAATATATTCATTTTTTGAAACTCTCGAGTTCTAAACTCAAGTTTGTGACAAGTTCATTTTTAAGTAGGTCACTTCCTGCCAAATCATTCAGCTGGAAAGATTAAAGAAAAAAAAGGTGTGAAATGAATTTTTGTGGATTGTTTATTACACAGAAGTTCTACAAAAGTAGCTGCCTAACCAAAGAAGGGCTATTTGTGTTAGAATTCAAAAGGGTGTCCTAAGGATGAAGGTGACAGAGTTGCTGGTGGATGCTATGGAAACCTGAGACGTTTTCATCAGATTGTATATGAGATTACTTTATCTGTTTGGTTTCGCTGTCTCACTGTCATCCTTTCCCACTCACTCTGCGCTGACTTCTGAGCAGTTTTAAAACCTTGCCACGTCTGACGCAAACGCTTTAACAAGCCGTGAGCCGAGCCTTCATCTGCAGAAAGACAGGGAACACCTTCTCACAGCAAGTCTTGGGGGACCACCTCCACGCCCAAGGAAATCAAAGAAGCCTTCTCTCCCCTTGCAGCCCCCGCTGCTTGATGCGATATGGTGGGATTTATGTTTAGATTATTTGCATCTGTTTCTTCTAGAATTCCTTTTGATGTGCATGATGAAAGACTCAAGAGCATTTGCGAAGGGCTGGAGGACAGAGCAGGAGCATCACAAAGCCTTGAGTTGGGCTAAGGAGGAGGGACTCCCTGTTGAGTGTTTGGGCCCTGGCTGCTGTGCCCTATGGTGCCTGAAAGTCAGAGATCTGTAAGACCCCTCTTCCTAATCCACCCTTTCCAGACATTCACATCTCACACTCTATAGTGACTTTGCTCTCAGATTCTCCCTCTGGTCATTGGAGACCAATGAAGAAGGGTAAATGAGACATTAACCTCAACGCACCTATGCCTCTGAGAGAGTCATCACTTCAGCTTGACTTGCAGTCAGCTGAAATGATACTGCTTGCCAATTGCAGCCTGATTAGCAATTCAGCCAGTCATAAAGGGGAAACTAATTCTAAGAAGTATTCAAATTCAGAAGATGACAAAATTAAGTCTTTTAGGTATACCTGTGAGAAAACAACACTGGGTCATCCTTTGTCTAGAAATGAAAGCTTTCATCACTTCAGGGCTTCATGCAGCAGAGGACTGTGTCAATCCCAAACTCAAGACCTGCTTCTCCTCACAATCTAGACATGCTCACACCCATTAGCAGGTATCTCCCTTTCTGCTGAATTCGTCCCCTTTCAGCTGAATTCCTCCCCCTCACTTACAGCAGTAAGAGGTGGATCTCACTGAGGTTCATAGCATTCTTCAGCTAAGGCAGAATCATCGTATTTTGGCTAATCAAGAGATGCACAAGGACTGATGTCAGACTGACCATTAAGTCCTGTGCTCTGCCTCAGTGCCAGGGCCCTCATGGATGCACTGTAGTCTTGGTACGCAAATATTTTTCATAGTTTGTGTTAATTCTGAAAAGGCACCCTGAACAGCTTCCCAGACGGCTGGTTTTCCCAAGGACATCCAGAATAATAAATTCAGACAGAAATGATGAGCAAATTTGCAGCTGTGCTAACTCCCACATAACCTGCCAACTTGCAAATCTGTTTGGCTCTCTGCACCCACAGCTGCACACGTAACGGGGTGCGTCGCCTGCGCACTCCGCAAGCAACGCTGCTTGTCTGCAGCCAGGAACACAGGGAGGAATGGTTATTTGGGAAAACATAGTGCAGGTGTCATGGTGTTTACCTCCAAAGGATGGAACTGTATCACACACATTGCCTGCATTCCGAATTATGGAAACCTGCCTATATTTTCATATAAAATCACTCATTTTGTTGTTGTTTTCAGAGATGATTAGGTACATAAAACCCCAAGTTTTTACCTGCTTATTAGAGCACATAAAGGAATGAAATTCAGGTTCCTACTTCTCCTGTCCAACACCAGGAATAATTAGATGCTTGAAAATAGAGTTCAAACGTCCAGTGAACAAACTCTGTGAGCACCTGGGGTTAGTCAGTAGAAAGTGTGGAGCTCTCCTATCCTGCCCATCTCCAAGTTAGGCAGCTCATCAGCTGTTTGCTCTTTCCTGAAAGTAAAGATCCACAGCCACTCTGCCAAAGGGCTGAGTGGAACTGCTGTGGTCTTTAAAATGGAAGGAATGATGCTTCTCATTTAATCTAATCTAAGAAATACATTACACACAGATCTGCCATAATTGGTGTGAACTCACTGGGCATTGCATAAAAAACAATGTGTAGAGCTGAGTTATTTATTCTTTGGGTTAGAAAATAAGGATGAAGGCACCAGTCTTTGGTTAAAGCTGAAGGTTGGTTAAAGCTCAGGTTAGTGAAACTAAACTGAAAGGTGATGTTGTTCTTAGCAGTGCCAGTAAGCTTCGCAGACACATCAGTACCTCCACTGCAGCCTTTCTAATCCGTATGTAAATAAACATCTTCATTAATAGTATCAGGATAATATAAGATCTACCCCAGACTAAAGATGCCTATTGTATGGCAATATGTTGAATAAGCTAGAGTGCTGGACAGTTTCCTCCCCATCTTAGAAAGAAGCTAGTTTGTGCTCGTAAAAAGTTCACATCTTTCCACGTCAATGTGCCAATATATAATTCATAAAAATACTGGTTATGGTATTTCTACGTTTGAGTAGCTTACCCCAAGTTTTGTGCAGCAAATGAAGAGAAACATGTTAAGTGTATTTGGACACATCAAAGATAAAAGTATTACTCATAGATCTGAGGTCTATTACCTCAGGATACATTATGTATTCTGTTTTTCTCAACTATTTCATTAAACATTAGTAGTTTTCTCTACTTTTTATACTTTTCCCTTGATATTTTGCTTAAGAAAGATGGAGTATGACAGCATTTGCTTTCTGAGTCAAACTCTGTAGTGTATTTTTTATACTAAATTTTGAAAGCAAAGGTCTGTCTCTGGTAGACTGTGATGTGATTGCAATCCTTTTATTAATGCACAGCCAAGCTCTACACTCCTAGCCAAGTGTACAGCATGGAAAACAAACAGCAGCTGAACAAAAGCCTTTTCTTTTAAAAATGTCATTAAACATATTAGTTAAAGGCTGGACTAATTTTGCCATCATCACTATTACTTCTACTTTAAAAGCATTTTATCTCTTCTATACCTTTTTTTAGAGAGTAAGTTATTTTGGTGTGACTTTTCATAAGAAGTAAAGCAGCGATTAGGAGAGCACCCTTGTTCCCGAGTATGCAGAAACACCACTTTTTAAGCCCCTTGATGTCAAAACACAAATAAAATTATCTGGTGCCTTCTCTTAAATGGAGATGAGTCTGTAATTCTTTGCTGTAGGTGCACATGGAGAGCAGAGGCTGTGATAATGCTAGCAATTTCCTGTCTTTTGGGGTCCAAGGTTCTTCACTGATTGCCATATTCCCCATGTGCCTCCAAGACCTGTGGAAAAAGAGGTGACATCTGTGCCCGAGGAGCAGGAGGCAGCAACAGAATTAAAGCACAAAGATCCTCATGAAGCAGTCCCATGCAGTCCTTTGTGCAGACAATCTCTTGTGTATCCTGCAAAAAGACTCTGACAATTTTTGTTGGCTTCTTGAGGGAGGAAGATGCTGGTAAGAGTTCACCAAAATGTTAAAAAACACCTGTAGATGAAAACACTTCTTCAAGTTACCATCAGTTGCATGGCCAGTCTTGAGGACCAGGTCTTGGATTAGATTGGTTTCATAATGGAAGATGGGATCCCACCCTTCAAGAATGTGAAAGGAATTGGAGAAGAGGAGGAAACAAGTAGGGCAATACTGGCTGAAAGCTAAAGGCAGAACCACAGCTCAGGCCTGTGTGCAGAGGGTGATACTTGCTTGCAGGACACAGGAGAGTTTTAGACTTTGAGAAAAGTTTTGAGGGGTGTTCTGACTTGGACTGATTCCACAATCAGAAACTACAGTGTCCCAGTCAGTCTGTTGGGTAGTATCTCTGCTGTAGAAGATGATCACCTTCCCCATAGTGGTATGCAGGTAACTGCCTGAGTAGCACAAGAGTGTGTACTCTCGGTCTGTCCCTGGCCAAGAAGTGCAGAGTGTGCTTGCTGTCTCTTGATTTAACTTTGAAGTTAGCCTGGCACTGAGGAAGGTTGTGTGACTTCTGGAAGTACATCCCAGCCTAAGTTCTTCTGTGGTGGAGAAGGATGTGCTTGGTGATAAACAGCACGATCAGTGACACAGGCAAAGCTGGTTAGGGAAATGTGTCTCTAACTCCCTCTTTTCTTGCTACTCACCTGTACCCCCATGTCCCAGTCAGCATGATGACCGCTGAGTGAAGAACATGCTGTTTTCAATCCAGATGGCTCTCCTGTGGTCAGCATCACGATCTGGCCAAAGACCCTGTTTGCTGCAAGGCTAGGGCACAACTGGTGCTGTGGTCTGATGTAGTAATGGTCTGCTGCTTGATTTTGGCTTAACACATTTAGCACACCAGCAGATAATCAGTGTTCTTAACATTCCCAGGAGCAAGAAGCTCCTCTTAACTCAAGTTGGTTAGATTGGGCTTTTTTACAAGTCAGATGATGATATATGAAGACTGGACTTGTAAAGAGCTCAAAAAATGCTACTCCTGTGCTTCCTGAGCAGAGGGAGAAGTAGAGGGCAGTGAGTATTTTTGCACTTTGTGACTTAGGCCACATAAATGTGCCGCTAATGATCTGGGCTGCTGGAGTGTATTTATTCAAGAGGAAAGGGCTACTGCTGGGCCAGGGCTGCTAGCACAATGAAGAGAGAGAAATGCTTATAGTGACTATTTCTTTGTACCCACAAAGGGAAAACAGATTATTTGGATAGTTCATCACTGTCTACTACATAGTAATTCCATTCAAGCTGTAGATGGTCTAAATGTAACACAATATAGCAGTAGGATAATATAAAAATAACAGATAGATGATGATTTTTTTCTTCCGTTCCAAAAAGGAGCTATTATATTTATAATTGCATAGAGCAATAGACTTTTCTGGTTTCTTCAAGATCCATTACACAAATTTCCTTCTCTGTTCTCATCCTCTTCTTCTGAGTGGCTACATTTCACAGCTGAGCATTTAGAACTATTTTTGCTTAGAGGACACTCCAGGGTGAGATTCATCCTATGACATGAGGGATGAGCTGCTTTCCCCAGAAGCCCAGAGACTGTGCCTTGAGTCACCTTCTGATGCAGACTGTGACGTGACACAGGACTTCCACCAGTTACTTACAAAAGGAACCTATTTGCATCATTCTGTGATTCCTCTCCCACAGTCTGGTGGTGGGCACCTACATTTTGCAGTCAGAGTTGGCACGTGGTTAAGTTATGTACCTGAATTCAGGAATATGTCTGCATCCCAAGCACAGGAATTGTGTAGACATTCCTGACATTACCTACATGGATGCATTTTACTATATTTGAACACTATATGGATATAGACACACAACATTTATCCTATCCCAAGGCTGCTTTAGGAATTTTATAGGCATCTTAATTTAGATCATGTAACCTATGGTATTAAAACACTGGTGAGCAGCTGCATCTTGAGTTTCCAAAGGAAGTAAGTGACAAATTCCCATTTTTAGTGAATGCTCCTGTGCCTGGCCAATTTGCCCTTAGAGTTGTAAAATAGGATTTTCAGGTTTCTGGAAAAGGAAGCAAGCTCAGACTGATATTTAAATCAGAGTAAAAAGGAATGAGAATTTGATCCTGTTAGTTATGAAACCTTTATCCGTCATCTATTCCATTTGGGTTTGCTAGAAACTAGAGCTTTCCAGGATGATAGTATTTTACACCACCCTGTCAGAAAGCCTATTTTCAATCTAAGGAGAGTGTGTGTCTTGTAAAATAACTGTACCTGTGACACTTTCACTAGACAGGCTTTTATAAATTTTCCTACAGTGCTGACATGGATCGTCCTCCTAATCATTCCTACAAGCAGGATCGGGTGGATATTCTCCCTGGAAAGGTTTTATTTTAATAGAGCAGGTGAAAAATTGAAAGAAAAAAAGAAGCCCCTTGAAATGTTAAGCAGCTTGGCTTGTTAGATAAACTGCATGCTGGTTTATGTGCTGTGGCTGGACATTATAAAAAGTTATACAATAGAAGCACAAAACATGTTCCAGGGATTTTTCCACTGAAGTGATCTGTCTTGGTGGAGAAAGTTAACTGATCTCCAAGACTACATTCACCATTCCAAAAACAGGTTGCAGTTTCTTCCTCTCAGCAATGAGCTGTGCACAGTGTCTAAGCTGTCAGTGTCATCACTGTGTCTCAACTAACTGCCATCCCTGCTCAGCGTTTTAGGGCAGAGAGGGAAAAACATCAACCTCCAGCAAATCTTTCAAGATCATATTTTGCAGCCAAGATCAGGAGCTGCTCAACATAAATGATGCCATGAGACAAGAAAAATGGACGGCTTCCATACTGGTCCAAAAGCACCTGAGCTGCTTTGCCGTGTTTGAAATAACAGGAAGGATATGGTAACTCATTGCAAATGCTTTGAGAGTGTCTGCATGATAAAGAAGGCATACAAAGGCATTAAGCAAGCAGTTTTGGATAAAAGCCATTGAATGGTATTTGGAAATGGAAGTGCAGAGTGGTGTTATACTGGTGAGATAATTTACAATGTGCTGAATGTACCAGTATTTAGCTGAAGGTTGCTTTATTGAGGGTGGACCTGCTTTCATTTAACACGGATACAAATTTGGGGTCAGGCAGGTCTTTCCTCCCCCTTCCTCTACCTCTACCACTACCAAACAATCAGTCTTTTGCTTTGATTCAATTATTCTCTCCATATTAACATTTTATCTATAGAATTTAATTCTCTTTGCCAGCTTTGGATCAGCATTGATATTTCAAAGTAAAATAATATGCAGGATAATTAATTTATTAACTAACTCATTCTGTTTAATTCAGGATTTCACAGCTTTTGAATCACTAAAACAAAAGGAAAAAAAAGAAGATAAATGCTTTCTTATTAAATTGGATAAAAGACTTACTTTTCATATGTAAAATAAAAATGCTTTTATGTTAGCAGGTCTGTTATCTTGTCAATGAATGAAGGATTTATAGGCCTAATATTCCTTTCTGCTCATAAAAGAATAGATTATATGAAAAATGTGATTTGGAAAGAGTAATAATTTATTAGTTCAATGTAGGCTTCAGCTCAGCTACCTAGGAAATAAGGCTTATATCATTGTGATGGTTGCACGTTTCCTCGCCAGTCCTTCAGCCTGCTATAAGCATTTTTCAACATGATAGTCACAATTCCCACCAAATCTAGTAAAAGTCTTTACATCTAAAAGATTTTCCTCAAGTTTCAGGAAAACAGAGTGCCTCTTGTAACAACAGGGTTGAAACAACTGCTGTCCATTGGAGAGAAGACCACAGGATATGGTGGGGGAAAGATGAAGTAGGGTAGAGCCTAATGAAAACAAAGTCCTCTATTTGCGTGCTCACTGAACAGCTCATCTACTTGAAGCTATCTATATTTTTGTCCTTGCATCCCAGACCCTATTTCTATGTACAACGGAAACATATGCAGAGCCTTTGCTGTCTGGTTTGAAGCTATGGAGTTGGTAATGACGTGTGGTGCTTGGGGGTCTTCAGGTGGGTGGCAGGCAGTGGACCTAGCAATTTTTCAGGCTGTAAGAGCTAACTGAAGGGGACATAATGATGATCTTCTGTAGAGAGGTGGATATGGACTGTTTTTTCCACAACCTACCCCAGTACAAGGAGCAGGAGGCATTACAGGGCAGAAGGCAGGAGAAAGGTTCGCAAGGAGGCGTACAGAACAGGGGCGAGTTATAAAGCTCCTTCCCTGAGATGCTGTGAATGCTAAAAGCATTTCTTGGGTTCATTAACAAGCAGCCATCCTTTTCACTCAAGGGGGAGAAAAAAAAATCCATTGAGAGCTTCCTGGCTTAGGAAGTCCTTGAGATGCAAGTTTAGGGGCAGAGGAAGTGTTCAGAAGTGTTGCTGCCAGTTCTCTCCATTTGCGTGGTTTTTGCTTCCAGGTTTTGGGGTTTGGGTTTTACTTTCCATAGGATGCCTTTCATTTGTTACATATATTTCTTCTACATTAGTTACAGTAGCATGTATTTATTGACAATTTTACTGCTTTTGGAAGACAAACCTCTTTAATCTATTCACACACAAAATACTGATTTTACATAAGACATCTGAGGGTGTCTAGGTGTCACCCCAGAGAGAGCAGCTGCCCTTCCTTAAAAACTGGAGGCAGGATACCCAATTTTGCACCATCAGCTGGTTCTAACTGCTCAAGCTCTTTTCCTGCCTTTTTAAGTGGCACATTGTCCACTGCACTCTTTTGGAGAGGTGATTGGGGTATGCTATCTTCTCGGAAAGGTGCCTGTGGTCCAAGCACCATCCAGGGAGCCTGTAGTACTTGTACCTCTTGTAAGAGGTACTAGGAGAAAAGGGGATGATGGAAGGCTGAAAATATGAATTAACACTTCCCCAGATGATTTGAGTAGTTGCACAGCTTTCACCATACGCTGCTCATTCCTGTGTTCCTCAGACTGTTTCCATTTGCAGGCAGGGAAACACAGGGATGAGTGACTTGGAGGACACACCAGAGTTGCCACAGTTAGGTCTTATGGAGTTTCAGCAATTTCTGCTATTTCCCTCCCCAGCCACACGCCCCCACCCCAATTATTTTTAATATTAATCTTTCACAGGAAGAGAGTGAACATGGCTCAGTTAACCACAAATGGTGCAGCTGAATTTCCTGCATTTGGAAAATTAAGCACTCCAGCATTGCAAAGGATAAGCCTGACCCTGGGAAAAACCACCTTCCTGATCAGGCTGTCCTCCTTCTGTGCTGGGTAAGTATTGAAGAAGGTGCATCAGAATGGACGTATCTTTGGGCTAATCCAGCATGGGTGGTCTTCAGATTTTGAGTTCAGATTTTGTGGTCTATACATCAAGGACCCATCTCTATTGCTGCATTTGGGTGACAGCTTCAGATTATATGCGAGAGAGTTTGTGGGGCTGTTTTGATAATTTATCACAGCACTGACAGTCCAGTTGCAACTGGAATGCAACTGTTCTCCACGCATCAAGATCCTAAACCATCAGAAGGAAACAACGGTTTTCATTGGTGTCCTTTAAAATAAAATATAATATATCTGAAAGCTTGAACCTGATAATTTAAACAGTCACTGAATGTCACCCTATGAGGTGTACTAGGTGCACATAAAGTAGCAGTCCTGATGGTTAGAAAAGAGTAAATAGAAAGTTACTCTATATTTATGGAAGTAGTCTAGCAATGATAGTAATTGCTTCAATAGTGTGTATGACAGCAGTTGGAGACACTGGACTGAACAGTACTTTACATTTGACCACATTCATGCCTCTTTACTTTCCTGTCTGCAAGTAGAGTTTTGATCCCAGGGAATCATTGAGAATGAGTCTTCTGTATCTAGCCTGAAAGACATGTGCTTCTATGCATTTGTGTACATACCATCTGGAAGGCTTATACTTCCATAAGAAGAAAAATAGCAGTTGTTTACCATTCCTGTTCTCCATCCAAAAAAGGTTCAGTCATCTAGATAAAATAATAACATCCCCTAGGTCAAGTTTCATCCTAATCAAATGAGCCAAATTACATTAGCAGTAAGAAATTCTTAAGCATTCCAGATAAGTGGGTTATTGGAATAGTCAGGTAGAGAAAAATACTTTTTCTTTAGCAAATAGACATTAAAAAATATAACCATTTCTGTCCTTTTTTTCTCTTATACAGAAAAGTGTGACTCAACAGAAATGAGCTATGTGCTACTAATGAGTGATGGTTGTCCTGGTTTTGGTTGAAACAAAATTAATTTTCTTTCTAGTAGACAGTATAGAACTGTGATTTTTGATTTAGTGTGAAAATAATGTTAATAACACACTTATGTATTTAGTTGTTACTAGGTAGTTGTAGTGTCTGCACTAAGTCAAGGACTTTTCAGCTTCTCACACTCTTCCAAGTGCACAAGGACCTGGGAGAGCACAGCCAGGACACTGACACAGAGTGGCCAAAGGGATATTCCCTACCATATAGCATCATGCTCAGGATGTAACTGGAGATGCTAGCTGGGAGGTAGATTCACTGCTCAGAAACAGACTGGGCATCAGGGTTGGCTTATTTTCCTTTCACAGGTGGTGGGAAATTGTTATTATCATTATTCTCTTCCTTTCTTATCCAATTAAACTGTCTTTCTCTGAACCCATGAGGTTTTTTCCATTCTCCTCCCTATTCCCTGGGGGAGTGGAGGGATGAGCAAGGGGCTATGTGGCGCTTAAATGCAGTTAATCCACGAGAATAGTTACAGTCTGCAGAGACCTGTTAGTCATAATCATATTAGTCAGATTAAAGGTTAAATAAAATCTAGAAGCATTTTTTCAACTCTTGAAAGTGAATCTGTACAAAGAATGTTAATACCTGCTGGACATGGTTTTGTCCAGTGCCATTTAACTCTAAATATAAAGGAGACCCCACTTTGAGCGTTTTTTTTCCCCTGAAAGTTATCGCTGGACTTTAGGGAATGGAGCAGTCAGATGTGTTTTGTCATGGGTGCAAGCTGGAGCACAGGAGGTTCCATGTGAACATAAGGAAAAACTTTTTCACTGTGAGGGTGACAGAGCACTGGGACAGGCTGCCCAGAGAGGTTGTGGAGTCTCCTTCTCTGGAGACATTCAAAACCCACCTGGACATGTTCCTGGCCAATTTTTCCCTCTCACATATCTACACATAGATACAAACACACACACACTCCCATGAATGATGGTGATACTGCTGATGAATGTGACAAACTAAAATGCATCAATACAAATTGTTGATATGGAACCGACAATTACATCTGCATAAAAAGTGTTTTAAAGGTATCAATACAATGCAATAATTTAATTATCTATATATTGAAACCAAGGTCTAGACAAAACTTTTCAGTAATATCTGGGGCAGGCATGGGGAGCAAGAACACTATTGAACTTTCAGACATTAATCAGGACATATGCCATGCTTTATTAGAGACACAAACTCATTTACAAGCCAACAGGCTTCATCTGGTTGGGAAACCCCGGCTCATAAAAGAAAAGGCAACCTAAGAAACTTTCCTCCTAGGATTAAAAATCTTTTTCAGAAAGTTTAGTCTGGCTAAACTGTCACTTGTCAAGCAAATCATGACACTATGTCAGCCTGGTTTCCACAGAGTTTTGGAAGAAGAGACTCACCATTTTATACTTGTACTTTAAAGACAAACCCACAAAAACATTCCTTTTGTTAACAGGCTCTGGAAAACTGATGGAACTCTATTGCCACTCTGGTTTGTACCCCTGGAGGAAAAAAGTAAGAAAGTCCCATGAACACTTTGTCTTGCTTTTTTAATTTTTAATTTTACACTCCTTTGCTTCTGTCGAAGTGTTATATTGCAGGTACTCTAGTAGCAAACTCTGTTTGGGTTACAGTCACTGTCCAAAGCCAGTTCTTTTTTAATAGAAACACTTGGAAAAAAGTCATAAAATAAAAAGGGAAGGGAAGGCTTGGCAAATACATATTCAGTGTAGTTTTGGGATTGTCTATTGCTGAAAATGTAGGTTTTACTGGGACTGAAGTAAAGATATAAGCTAGGTCTAGATGTTGTGGACAATTGTAAGAAAATATACTTTCATGTAATATTCATTACTGGGCGCCTAGAAATGACAGTATTGAACTGATAACCCAGCTGAAAGTCTAAAGAGGGAAATGAAATCTTGAAGACCTAGTTTCATTTCTGACAAAAGTGAGCATTGGCAGTTCCTGTACTCCTTTTCATGCCCCACAAGGCCTCCTTCCCCTAATTCAGATCTCTTTCCCAAACTGATCTCTCTTGGTGGACCTCCATTCTTAAATACTAAGAAAGAAAGAAAGGAAGAGAGAAAGAGGCAAGTCTGAAAGTGAGCATTTGCTGCCCTCTTCCAGAAATTTTGGAAGACCCTGTGCCTCATCTAGTTGTAGAAACTCAATGAGAAATGTATAAGCTAAGTGAAATTACGTTGCCTTGAAGTATTAGGTAGTCCTGATTAACTGCTCATAATAGTATCCCGCTTCCGAGTATTTTTCTTATCTCCAGCTTCCCTGCCCCAGTGACCCTGCCATGTTTGCTGTCTGGTTTGGGGTTTTTTTTCTGGAAATCATCACATCACAGGCCAACAGCGTATTGGAAATGCATAAAACATCAACATCATGAGTCAGCCTGCAAACACTCACACACTAAATAATCAGATAGGAGAGAGGTCACAGGAGTGCTATTTTTATCACAGTTAGGTGGATTTCCAGGCTGCACCCTGCTCCAGCACTGCACTTGCCTGTCACATAAGCTGCACCGTAAGGGCTCTGTCCTGGTTTACACCAGTAATTGCACAGAATTGCCAGGGCAGATCTGATGGAGCAGCATCAGGGTCAGTCAGGCACATCTCAGACTTCAGAGGGGCATGAGGGGAAGAGGATGCTGTCCTACCTCCGGTGTGCAGGGAGGTCCCAGGTCCTCACCTTCCCTGCAACACTGATAAAAAACAGACAAATGGCAAACCTGAGCTGAAGGCAGACACACCAGAAAACTTCAGAAAATTCTAAAACAGCTGAAAACAAAGTTTTACAACGGGAAGAAAAAGTTAAACATAAGTGCTGCCATCTGCACTGCTTGTAGCATAAAGTACATGATGTACAGCTGGGGCTGCCAAAGGTTCAGCAGATACACCCTCCTCTGAAAACCCTGAAACGCGGCACTGACGGTGGGGCTGAGGCAGCCTTTGGCAGACAGAGCTGTGTTCAAAACTCAGAAATGGAACCACCTTGTGCGTTTTGGATGGACATGTTTGTCAAAATACTGCTTTATTGTAGCAGCAGCGGAGGCTGAGGCTGTTGCTTAAACCCCCACCAAAACACTGAAGGGTGAAATGTATTTACTTGCTCAGAAAACAGCACAAGCCACAGCCGAACAGACTGTCTTCTCCACCCCACTAATATTTGTAGTTTTACACCTAGAAACACCAACCACAACCAAAACAACTGCGCACCAGACTTCATTAATATTTATATTGGCAAGACTTGTCACATCTTAACTGGTGAGCTTTTCAATATTCATGAATATTTACAGCTCTATAGGTGATTTAGTTATTTTGTGAACATATATAAGTTGACAGTGGTAAATTGTGATGCTAAAGTGAACTTGCAGTGTGACCTTACAATGAAAGTGTGGGTATGAATTAATGTTGTTATCTGCAATAACTTCAGTTCTCATAGTATTTAACCTTGTAAATCAGCTTGTATTGAATAAAGATTGGGTTTTTTTGCTACATAAAGACTCTTCATAAAGTAAAATCGAGGCAAAGTCATGCCCATGGCCTACTATGGTAGCAAGATTGTGCCAGAAATCATCAGCACTTTCATTTTGAATCCAGGCATTCTTAGGAGATGCTACAGTCCAGATTGTGTTGGTATAATCAAGTAATAAACTATTCCTATGGTTAATTAATATTTGATACAAACTTTACTGACCTACTAGGGGTCATTTCATGTATCTTTATTTAACAGTCAGATATTTAGTCCAAACTTCTTCCAAGTCCCTTTGTACTCAGTGGGGGCAATCCAGTACCTCCAGAAGATGTCATGCCTTCTCCCCAAAAACTGCTTAATTCCTCTGTCAAAAGTTAAATGGTCCGTTCCCCAATCATGTAAGGCAGAATGACTGGAGGGAATCTGGAATACAGATCTGGGGACAGCCATGATTCATGGGAGGGAAAAGTAGGTTTCCTTACCTATTATAATTTTGGCTATATGTATTTCTGGTCTCCTAAAAGTGGTTCACCATTGGCTTCTATGTAGACAAATGTGGTAATAGGCAAATGTCTTCTTAATTGTCTCAGACTAACAAAGTGAGTAATGGAGCTCAATTTTATGTTGCCAGCCTCTTTGTTGCCTCCAAAACTGAGGCCTGGGCTCTTCGTTCTGCACACAAACAGACTTTTGTCATGATCCCCACAATTGGAAACAATTTTAAAATATTTTTCAGACCCCAAAAGCCTGTGAATTCATGCAAATGATTCCCATTCCCCACCTTTTAATATTTTGAAAGACATAGACAGAAACCCAGAAAAAATCTAGTTTCAAGATATTTTAAAACAAGCCATGGTTTGCATAAAAGAAACCTAGCAGAAAAAACCCACCATGCTGGTGTAATCTCTCTTCTCTAAGCATCAGATTTTAGTCTTGCCCCTTACAATCACCATTTTTCTTTTCAATTTTCATGAGTTGAAAGAAGTATCTCGTTTTTACTTTGTTTAGAAAAGATGTCTTCAGTTTGGCTCCAGCATAGTACTGTGCCCACTGATTTTTCACTTGAGCAACTTCATCCATCTTTCTTTGCAAGGAACAATGAACCAGGAGCTAAGCTTTCCAGATTTAGCTCTTAAATGCACACACAGAACCTTTATAGAGATATTGATTGCTCTCCAGTATGTGTAAAGCTACAGAAATGGAGATGCTGCATTTTTGAATCAGTTCAGTGTTTAAATTTTCATATCCTAACACAGAGATCTGCAGCCTTTCAAGGATGCTCTGACTGGAGAGGCTTTCTTTTCCAAATTAGAGCTGAAGAGTGGTGGCATGAGCTCAGCAGAATTTGGAGGTGCTGTTAAAGGGGCAAAATGCAGTTCAGAGACCAGTGATGCCCCTTTCCCTGCAGGGAGACAAGGATTTGCAGCATGGCTGGTCCTTTCCGCTTACCTCAGTTGCTCAACTCTTAGCCATGCCCACTCCCCAAATCTGCCCAAGTGCCCCCCATGTTCTGTGATATGTTGTCAAATCCTGCAGTAGTGAAATGATGTTTAAGCTACCAGGCACTTTATGGCACTAATATATGAGAATGCATAAAATGAGCAAGCGATGCAGAATCTACTAGGGTTCATCCTTTTATATGCTTTCGCTTTCAAACTGATAATGTAGCAGAATCTGCTCTCACACCCACCCTTCTCCCTGGGTTTAGAAAGAAATTTCCTTTTCTAAAAAAGGGAATTTGGGGGCATTAGCTAACCTTATAGTAGAACAAGTATTGTTCTAAGTTCCTGGTACTTTGGAAACAGAAGGACAGAGTTAGCAAAAGTAGACACGTCACTGTGAAGGTTTAAGTGCAAGGAACAGTTTGGGTTTCTCAGTTCAGGGCTGCTCTCTACTCACTTGCAGAGAGTGGTTCAGTGTGGTCTGACCTACAGCTCAGTGTGGTCCAGGTGCTACAGCATCCTGCTGTGCTAGTAGTACACGCCTACCCCAGCCTTAGATAAAGAGACGTGTAAAACACATATGTGAACCTCAAACACGCTTCAGAATTATGTGGCTCTTTCATAAATTACCATTTACATTAGAAGAGGCTTTAACCTCCTCCCGAGTCAGGTTTAATCTGTCTTTGAGCTGCTGCTTGACCTGAGTGTCTGTCCCCAGCTCTGCTCTCTTTGGTTTACCCTTTCACTTTTCTAGAGGGGGAAACCATCACCCATGGAGCATAGTCTGAGTGAGGGTGGAGTAAAAGCAGGGAGGAAGGAACTTTTCCCACAAATGGTTGTTTGAAGACCTCCCAAGGCAAGTACCAACAGCTACTTCATCAGTCAATTAAATTAAGAAATGTATAGGAGGAGTAGCAGAGAACAGTTAAAATTTCTGGCTTCCTCTAAACAGCTCTGCCCATCAGCAGCAGATAGAACTAAAGATAAGCAGGAAGAATTAATCTTCAATCCGAGAAAACAAGTTCAATGATGCAAAGTGCATCCCTTGATATGATGAGAAGAAGGAAGGCTCTTGGATGTGCAGGGGGGAATTGCATCTGTTAAATGAGGCATCAGGCACACCCACGCAGTCTTGTGCACTTAGGTGCCATCTCACATCACCACTTGGTGCCTGCATTGTGGTTTCTTTCTTGCATTGTCCCAGCTGGGTCTGAGATGAGGAGTCAGGAGTGGGAGCAAAGCTTTGGTGGTGTCCTGCAGCTGGGGAGTGAGTCTCCAGTTGGGAAGCTCATACTTCAAAACCTTCTGTTGGATAGCTTGATACTCATCTTGAGCTTAGTTCTGCAATGCCTCTGTCTGTCACATAACGTTACATCCATGGAGGAGATTTGAGAGGTGTGCAACTCGCATATTGGCTCTGCTGACAGGAACACCACCTGCCCAGTGAGGCCAGGACTTCACCCACAGTTGCAGTTTGCTCATCTAGCCTATCACAGGGTAAGTATGTTGCAGATGTAAGGCTTAGCAAACATCCATCAGAAAGCAAAGCAAGTGTATAGATGTTTGAGGGACTGGAGATGAGAATGACTGTCAGCATACCATCAACAAGAACAGCACAGTAGTGGATTGGTGCTTCAGCATGTCACCAAGACCTGTGGCCAGAGGAAAACTGGCCAAGCTGTCAGGCCTTTGAGTCCTCCTACTACTCCAAGAGCCATGAGCACATAGCACAAATCTTGGGAAGGAGATGGGGTATTGCTCATAACAAATAATTTTGAAGTACTCAATGAGCTGAAAAGTTTTTCCTGGAGGATGATTTATCCTCTGTCACCTCTCCAGTTTATTTCCAAATGACATTGCTTTTCCCTTCCTTGTCCCTCAATTAAAGCTTCTATTCACTTTTTGTCTTTATTTTCAGCAGGTGCTTTCATTTTTCTTATTTACTTTTTAATTAATGATCTGGCAGGTTTTGCCTTCTCTAAACTCATGGCATTGAAAACTCCGTCCTTCACTACTCTTTCTTGGGAGCAGGAAAATGAAATTTGTTTGCAGCAGACAAAATTCATTTGACTATTTTGTTTCTAATGAAGCCAATGTAGCATAAACAATTGCATACAATTATTTTCTGAGATCAGATACTGTCATTTTTTGGCAATACAGGGACATTAAAGTGAGTTCTCTTCTGTCAACAGTATTTTCCTGCAGGATAAATCAATACCTGCAATAATAATTTGTGGGATTTAAAGAATAGTAGCATTTCCTACAGTTTTTGACAGATCTACAAGTTTTCCAGTCTCTTTCCAGCAGACATCCCCTTGACTATGTGCAGCAGGTGTACATAAAACTCTTGAATAGCAAAGTGAGATAAGCATATATGTTCACTGAAAAACCAACAGTGTAGAAAGGCAATACACTCATCAGTGTAGCTTTTAAGCAGACGTAATTTATTCACTTCCTCATGGGTCTGAATCATTTATTTGCTGTGATTTTTTCAAGTAGCACTTTATTTCTAGCTGTTAGCCATATCATCATTTTGTGAGTAGGTGAAGGTGAATGTGATGCCTACTGCCTGTTTTCCAGTAATGCTTAAAATATCACTGCACAGAGAATACTAGATTTTGGTTTTCCCAAGGGCAGAACCTGGCCCACCACTGTGAGTGTATTGCTCCAGGGTGATTCCTTGTGTCCTTCCATACTACAAACTCAACCTAAATCTATCCCAGGCCTTTCTACGTCACTAAGTTGGGTTCCTTACCTAAACATGGCAGTCTTCTGCAGGATGTAACAGTTCTGCGGTGCGGAGAAGCACACAGCTAAGCAGTCAGCCTCCACAGGCACTGTGTTCTTTGGGAGACAGTTGATCACCACACAAAAGTGAACAACAACCTCCTGGGAGACAAGGTAAATACTGAATAATTAAGAGTGCGTTCACATGTCTGTGTTGACAGCCAAGCCCTTATTCACCAGCCGCAGCTACGACTGAAATCCAAGACCATGCTCCCATCAAAGAAGAGTGAATGGGAAGGCTTGAATTCTATGGAAATTAAAGAGAAATTTCCTCACTCTCTCATTCAAAGTTATCCATAGCATCCCGTAATATGAAATACACAAGAGACATCCCATATTAATGATTTATCCTTAGTGCAAAGCAATAGCATCGTGCTGCTGAAGGTAGAGGCAGCTGTGTTCAGTCACATAATGAAAATCCATGTCTTTTGCATTTTAATTCTTTGGTTTATTTGCCAACTGTCCAGCCAAGAAGGACAGTCCTAGAAGTACATTTTACACAATGGTCCTACCAGGTGATTAATACCTCTCAACGCCTCCAAGATATGTTTTTGTGATTACTAAGGTGCATGTTTGTGGTATAGATTCATTGCCATTAATGAAGCAATATAAAAAATAAAGCATAGTAGCTTTATGAATATTCATTGTACTGTTATGTAGCTACTACTGATAATATATTCTTTTTTGTGCATGCCTTAATGCCTTGCAAATGACATTCGTGCAAACAGCTGCAACTCCTGGGTGTTGCACAAATATTACCATGAGTATCTCCCTGTCCTCCAGAGCTGTAAACAGTCATGTCCCACTCTAGCTTTGCCTTTAAACAAGGCATCCTTTTGGAGAGCAAAAACACATGACTGGGACAAGTAATTGACATACTTTAATTAAAATACATTAACACATCACTAAGCAGTGATTACTATACATACAGCCTGAAAGTAGAACTTGATGAACCACCTGAAATCAGGCCCAGTTCACACACACACACACACACACACAAATCACAAGGAGGAATACAGCGATTCTTTGGATGACATATTTGAAAAGAAAAGAAATATTCAAACTGTGTTCTGGTGAGTATGTAAGTCATTCACATAGTGCCTGGGAAGTGGGTTAACTACCAAGAATGTGCCAGAACTATGCTGCTGAATCCCAATGCACCCTCAAATCTGGTCACTAAAGTCAGACCAGGAACACCAACACTTTGCTTGCAATTTCCGCAGTCACATTACCGTATGATTCTGGGGATCATATTTTTGAGATATAGATTACTATATAGAGAGATAATATTTTTGAGAGGTAGAATAAGGTTGTTCATTTAGCTGATTCTACAGATTTAATTAATATGTTAGGACATTTGCTAGTATTGGTGACTTTCAGAGTTCAAGGTTATAAATTTGTTTCACTGTAATAAAAATAATGTCTGCTAGGGTATGCTGATTTCAGGAATAATTGATCACAAAACTGCAGTCTTCCCAGAAAGAACCACTTAGAAAATTCAGTCCATTAAAAAAAAAAAAAAGCACTTCTGTCGCTTGCCAAAGATGTGCACTGACAAAAAGAAAAGAAAAAAAAAAAGGGAAATTTTCTTAAGAAGATTTCCAGCCAAAATGATGATTTCTCATCCAAATCTATGATGTTTGTAAGTACAGTAAAACTCTTTCAGTGGATGGATAATCTATATGTCCCTTCTTAGGGAATAAACCACATTTAAGTACGTTAACGCGCACCCAAAATGTATTAGTTACCACATTAAAGAGAAGTCATGTAATTCCTCATTCTGCAGAATCCTGTGAATTATCCTGTTCCTCAGTATTGTGCAGTTCTTTAGGTCTGTCTTCTATATTTAATAGTGAACTATGATTTTTAGTCAGCTTCCTGTTGTGATACATTAGAAGGAACTGTTGGATCATTGTATTGCTCCAGAGCAGATAAAATTGCTATTGCTTATGGAAAACAGCATATGATTCATCTGATTAAAAAGTCAGCTGATCAACTGGGAAACTAAACAAAATAGAATGTTGTTAGACTGAACCATGTATTGTTATTTCTGTTCTTTACTCTTACTAGAAGAGACTAAAGGCATCAATAAGATGTACAGACATCAAGTAAAAAATGTCTTAGCCCACAAATTCTCTAATGTCATCTCTCTGTAAACTCCTTTCCCTTCAGTAAAGCAAAATCACAGTCTTAGAACATCAGGCCAATGTATGGCCTCCAGCTGTACCCCATTGGCCCACCCTCAGAGCCCCAGAACTGTACTTACAGACACTTAAGCAATCCCACATGTCCGTACTCTGCCCCCGTGGGTCTGGCCCTATGTTCTTAGCTGCTGACATAAGTGCCATCAGCAGCAGGATCCCTGCAGTGGATGTTGTGCTGGGACAACCACCCCTCCCATGACATGAGTCACATAGGAGGCAGGTCCTGCACGGAAGGATTTGGGAAGCATCAGTAGCTGCCTGTGTGTATCTGCCAGGGGAGTCCCTCCACTACAGCCATCACACACCCTTCTTGAGATAATTTCTGTTCTGCCAGGAGTAGACTGACTAACTATAGCTTGGGACCTTCTGCTCTGACAGAGACATTCCCATGGGAGTGAGCAGAGAATTTTCTTCCTGTAACTTTGTAACATAAAAATGAAGTATGGTGGGGGTTTTTTTGTTTGGTTTTAGTTTTTTCCCACTATAAAAGCAAGAGGAGACAGCAAGGAGGCAGGAGTGCTGTTTGAACAGAAGAACTTACCAGTTTCATGAATAAATTTGGTGTAACTCTGAGAGCAAGCTTGCAGCACAGACTTGCAGTTTGCCTTTAGTTTTCATTGTACCATGCCAGTCCCTGACATTCACACTAGTACAAATCTTCTAGGATCATTGGATGATCTCATGATGTGTTATTTAACGCAAAATGTAGCTAATATGTCCAAACTCGTCCTTGTAAGTACTATAAGCATTAAAAGAACTAATTCATCTTTAGTTTCCCTCTCAAGGTGACAGCTATAGATTGAGGTGCAGATCCTCATTGTAAAAATCCACAGGTGTGCTCTAAAATGACTCACTAATACAAGAACTTTGTGCCCTTATGTGAAGAAATTGTTTTCAGACCTAATTGGGCTTCATCCTTCCAGCAGAGAGAGAAGCAGACCTGCCGTGATGGGAACAATTGGTGCACTTCAGAAAACAACTGGCCTTAGGAAGGTGTTAGGAAGCAAAACAAGAAAATAGACTTTGTGTGGACTCAGCATGTGTAGCAAATACAAAACCCCTCACAACTAAAACCTCTTCCTTAAAGTGGTCCTTCCCCTGGACTCCTTGACTCACTGTTTGTTAGGTGGTCAGTTTAAATCTACTTTCAAGAAATCTCAGCATTAGATGAGAAAACATTATCTGTCTTGTAGCTTATTTCTTGCTGTAGGGGACATGATTGCTACAGCAAACTAGGGAAGAGAGGAGACAAAGCACTGGTTGGGACAGAAATCCTGCTAGAACTAGTCTCTGCAGAGGAGGGAGAAGGATGTGGCTGGAGATAAAACTGTGAATGCTCTGGTTACATCTGTGGCAGGAAAAGGAGCATAGGCCAGCATTACTATTAAGAATTTTGTTATTCAGGTATCCAGAACCAATGCACCTGACAAAAGCTTGCTTCATTTTTGGTCTGAGACCATCCTGTTCAGAACTGGGTAACATGAGCATCCATACAGCACAGCAACTGCTCCCAGCTGGTCCAGGCTAGAAATGCTTGCCCATATTTTCACTGTCTGCAAGGAGAGCTCCCATCAACTTTGGGAGATGTAGCAGGGTCACTGGGGAAACACTCTTCCCCAGGGCAGCATGGCCTCAGTGTCTTGTATCCAGAGCTATTGTCCAAACACCTCCTAGGGCTGTGGTTGTCATCGGATGGGCAGTGACCAATTTTCTGCACCACCACAAGGAGTTTGCATTTCTGACATTATAAGCAGCAGGTATTCAAACAGGTCTTCTTTCTAAGAGTGAAAGCTGGAGAAGTTTTTCCCCTTTCCTCACAACCCTCTGAGATCATGGAAAGCTTTGGCAAATGTCCCCCAAAGTACTGCACAGGGGAGCTCCAAGAAATGTACCCAGAGGTGCCGTGCAGCTACCACCTTGAAAAGCACCAACTGTGGACATAAGGACTTCTGTACCCCCCCATATGGAGGCAATTTGTTACACTCTGTAGTAGTGCTGCCTGAGTGGTCTAGCTAATGGAAGGTGAATGTGAAGGGACTCTAGTCCCTTTCTGTCAGTGTCCTGCATGGTGGATTGGACTATTCCTGCTACAGATAACTTCGATCCTTTAAGCTGCTAAGACACAAGGAGAGCACTTGCATGGCTGGCTTGCATACTGTTGTTTGGAAGAAGCAGCCGCTGTCAGAAGCTTTCCATTCCAATTGGAGGTCTTCACACCCATTTTTAAGGATATTCAGAATCCTTGGTCTTTCAGTAATTGCTACCTTCCCTGTGGTGTACACTCTTCTGGAAAGATGCATTCAGTAAACACTGGCATAATGAAGCCTTCGTTCTTCACTTGTCCACTGGGGAAGACAAAGTAGTGCTTAGAGGATTGCAGCAACTTTTATCTCAGAGAGCTTTTTAAAAGCATTTTTCTTATTCTGTAAAGACTGATTTCATGATGAGGGAGGTCTGAGTAGACTCTTGCCTACAGTGTGGTAGCTGAGAACTTTGCTTACTCATTCCAAAGGTGATATTACTAAACTGAGGCAAAAATGTTTTGGTTTCCGTCTTCTTAAGGGCAACTTTTTTTACACACTGCTGCCATCAAAACATTACGGTGCCAAGTCAGATAACACCTGGAAAGAAAAGCTGCTACTGAGCTGCTTGATAGAAAAGTGGGAAAGCCAGGATTTCTGGGAAAGGATTTTAATTTTTATTTTAATTTTGTAAAATCATAATGAAACACAGATTAAATGAGTTTTTAGAAAATGAATGCAGGTTTGTCAGTTCAAATTCTTGGGTGCTTTGGGTTTATAATTTAAATGGACCAAATTTTAGATTAGTGAAAAACCTCTTTCAATACTTCAGCACTAGAATGTGACCATGTGATAAAATTGGTTAAACTAATCTTTACAAACAAAGAAAACCAGGTAATTTATGTCTAATTTATGTCAATTCACATTTGCACAACTCCTGTCAACTTGAGTGGAACGTTTACTTCAGCTGTCTGAAGAGAAAATCAGATCTTTGAATTTACTCTAAATGTATAAATTCGATCAGCTAGTTCTGTTAAACTGCAAATTGAATCAAGAATATGTGAATTACAGCTGTACTTGAGACAGATAATTAAAAACAAATTCCTCAGCACAAATGGGCTTGAATAACTCTGAGTGCTTACTTCAAAAAGTAATTTTAAAGGCTTCTGGAGGGGATTTATTGGGCATTATATCTCTATTCTGAAAGGAAAGAGGATACCCTAAATAGCATGACTTCAGTACTGAAGAACAAAATGCTATCCTATATTAAATGGTAAAGGACCAGGAAAGCTTTTGTTCACTTTAACATAAAAATCTCACAACAAAAGTATTTAAGCAGTTTGAAAGACTGAAGTCTGGCACATTGCAAAATCTCAAACATTTGCCCCAACAGTTAAACTGTTGTGAAACCTTTAGTAATATTGACATTTTCACTGTGACAAGCACTGATGTGGTAGGACATGAGTAACTCACCCATCTTTAGGGGTAAAGAGTTTTAGGGGGAACAGTTTTAAAAGCTACTTGGTTGAATCCAACTGAAGCAGTAAGAAGCTTCAATTTAGCTGTGAGGTCTGCAATTACAGCCCATTCCAGCACCTCACCACTCTCTCTGTAAAGAACTTCCCCCGAATATCTAATCTAAACCTTCACTCCTTTAGCTTTAATCCATTTCCCCTTGTCCTGCCATTATCTACCCTTTTAAAAAGTTGAATCCCGTCCTGCTTATAAGCTCCCTTCAGGTACTGGAAGGCTGCAATGGGGTCCCCCCGCAGCCTTCTCCAGGCTGAACAAGCCCAGCTCCTTCAGCCTCTCTTAGTAGGGGAGGTGCTCCAGCCCTCTAATCATCTTCCTGGCCCTCCTCTGAACCCTCTCCAACAGTTCTACATCTTTCTTGTATTGGGGGTCCCAGATCTGGACACAGTACTCCAGATGGTACTGGGGTACTCATGAGGGCAGAGTAGAGAGGGACAATCACCTCCCTGTCCCTGCTGGCCACCCCTCTTCCGATGGAGCCCAGGATACCATTGGCCTTGCGAGCTGCAAGAGCACACTGCTGGCTCATGTTAAGTTTCTCATCCACCATGACACCCAGATCCTTCTCAGCAGCGTTAGTCTCAAGGAACTCTTCTCCCAGTCTGTATATATGTCTAGGATTCCAGGCCAAGATAGGATAGGCTGATGTGTGGTCCCAGCTGCTCAGGGGCATGAGATACCTCTCTACTGCTCCAGGTGAGATGTCTCTGTTATGGAAAGAGATGAGCCTTGAGGATACCCTCATTGTTAATGTGCTAGCTGAGATGACTCTCAGCTAAAAGTTCTGGTTTCTCATTGTCATAAACCTGTGTTTCTGTATAGAGCAAGGAGAGTACAAGGTATTTCAGTCATAGCTGTGACTTCTGTAGCAAGATGGAAGCTGGGACCTATATAACTGAATCTAGGAGAGTTTATGTTCCATGTCAAATCTAGTCTATAACAATTTACAACAAAATACAATTTATCACTTGTGAGATATCCCCAGAGGCAATGTCATTTTATAGAGGGTGGTGTTTTTTATCTACAGAAGACCTTCATTACACAGATCTTATTTAGGGAAGTCAGTCTCTGCAGAGAAGTATGTATTTTTAGTCTATATTAAGTATGCTATTTTTGTACAACTTGCAGTTTATTCCCCTCCCAAATATACTTATAAACATAATAGCCTCTGGCCTCTCTAATACATGCCATGAAAATCTTAACATGCAGGCAGTGTATTACAGGCTGGGAAACAGTAGGAATCCCTTTGCTTCGTTCATAATACCAGACACTACAGAGCTGAGCAGCGACTGCTAAAAATTATCTTTGTACTTGATTAGGGAACAATGTAATATGTTCTTTTAAAAGCAATAACACTTACAGGTATGATGTGGAAAAACCTTTTGGATGGAGAAGTGTAACTTGTACTGAGAGAGAAAAAGCTGACTGATGCCAGGAGTTTACAGTAGGGTGTTGGTCTGTTCCAGAAAAAGAGTGTGCCTGTTGAGCACAAGGCTGCACAGCAGCAAGGTGTAAGCAAGACAAAACTTGCTTCCATATGACAAGCCATTCATAAGCCAAATTTCCAGACTTACTCTGAAGGACTTACTGAAAACTCTTCCACCAAATGTAATTTCTCTTTAACCCTTCCTGGGATGCCATCAAGCAAGCCAATGATATTTTGGCAAGAGGCTGCTGAGAGCAGAGCAATGAGGTGACCGTTGCTCAAGGGAAGCAGTCCTATGGGAAGCCCAGGGCAATTGAGTGGAAAGTGTGGGAGGAAAACTTCCCAGGGCAGCAACATCTCACTGCAGATGTGGCCATCAGTGACCCTGGCTGCAGAAAGGAGGAGGGATTAAGTCTCCGTAGGGATGCAGAGTGTTTTACAGAGCTTCATACAGTCATGTGATGAGGACCACAGTGCCAGCAAGAGAAATATTGTTCTTTCATCCCTGCAGATTTTCCTCCTGTAAAGTAAACCTCAGTGCAAATAGCACTGCTCCCTGCTAAGTCTTAGAAGTTGTCTTTAAAATATGACATCATCTCTGCAAAATTTTAACATGAGAATAACTGAGATAGATGAGAGTTTCAATAAACTGTGATGTGATACTGTGCAGGGATACCTGCAGGTATCTGTTCTGAATCAAGATGTCGGTGGCTACTGCAGGATTTTTCTGGGTTTTAGTAAGAAAGGCACAGCTACAGGTGCTGTAATAAAATAACTGTTTTAATTTGGTGGAATAAAATGAGGAATATGGATAGTGAGAAAATCTTATATCCCTTCAGATGCTGGGAATCCCACTTTCTGCATCACCAGATGGACTCTGGCTGCATTTTCCCATGGCACATTGTGCAGATCCCATCCAGAGAGAGGTTCCTCCTCCATTCCATACAGTGGTACTTTTTATTATTTGTAAGAAAAAATTAAACATAAAATCATAGAATGGTTTGGGTTGGAAGGGTCCTCAAAGGTCACCTGGTTCCAACCCCCCTGCCATGGGCAGTGACACACTCTCAAGAGACCAGGTTACCCAAAGCCTCATCCAACCTGGCCTTGAACACTTCCAGGGATGGGGCTTCCACAGCCTCTCTGGGCAACCTGTGCCAGTGCCTCAGCACCCTCACAGGGAAGAATTCCTTCCTAATACCTAATCGAAACCTGCCCTCTTTCAGATTGAAACCATTGCCCCTTCACAGAATCACAGAACGTTAGGAGTTGGAAGGGACCTCGAAAGATCATCTAGTCCAACCCCCCTGCCAGAGCAGGATCACCCAGAGTAGGTCACACAGGAATGCATCCAGGAGGGTTTTGAATGTTCCCTCGTTCTACCCCTACACTCTCTGAGAACAGTCCCTTTCCCATTTTCCTGTAGGGCCCCTTTAAGTATTGATAGGCTGTAATTAGGTCTTCCTGGAGCCTTCTCATCTCCAGGCTGAACAAGCCCAAGTCTCTCAGCCTGTCTTCATAAGAGAGGTGCTCCAGCCCAATGATCATCTTCATGGCCTTCCTCTGGACTCACTCCAACAGATCTTTCCTGTACTGGGGACCCTAACACTGGATGCAGTACTCCAGCTGGGGTCTCATGAGAGCAGAGTATGCCTTGTCCTAATATAAGGCCTTCTCAAGCCCTAAGTGCAAGGTATTCTGATCCTGAAATAGATGGATCTATGAAACCTTTCATGTTCTGCAAGAATGAAACTCACCAAGAAGTGCACACAATTAAAACCTGAAGCAAACAGCAATGAGAGGTAAGCCTATGTTTTGCCCTTTAAAGATCCAGAGTTACATCAGAAGATATTCTCACAAATTAAAGAAGAGATAGAGCTTTAGAAAGCATCTTGGCAAGTGTGCTAAGTGAGGGTCCATGTCTGACATGCACCATACAACCCATGTAGTTGTATGGGAGTATGCATTTATTATTTGCTTTATTATTTTAGCTTACAGAAGGTGCTTTGTGACCAGGTCTTGCAGCAGAAGCCCTTTCCATTTTTAATACCACCAGGACAGTCAGCAATTTCCTCTGATGATATGTGATTCAGAGCTTGACACTGATTGCCTCATGGCCTATAGTTAGGTATTAAAAGAACAAAAAGATTTTTTTTTTCTTTAACAAAGGGTAAGAGACAATCCAGCAATTACAGCTTTTGTTCTCCAAAAGGCCAAGTGTATTTGAAGAATTTTGGGTGATAAAATGCCTTTAATTAAACTTGCACCTCCTCGGGTTGACAGTCTTCTTTTGAGATGTTAATGACACTCTTGAATACAGAGTGCTTCTGCACCCAGCCCCTGAGCCAGCATGTCCCTGTCCTTGCAGTTACCACTGCACATTTCATAGGTAAGCATCAGCTTCAGCTTGAACAGTGGCACTCTGTCTCAGAATATCCGTAAAGCTGGCAGTGGCTGTCAACAGCCTGAGACGAAAAACAAGCTCAGAGCCCACATGAAAGAGTAGAAATAGGTATGATGTTCTAGTGTGCCAAAAGATGCCCACGAGATGTATGTAAGCAAGCAAGAGGGGAGAAAGAAAGTAGGAAAGACTGTTGTTGGAAGCCCATCAGTGTTTTAGTTTTGCTAAGAGATTCCAGATTTTTTTTGTGCTGTGGTAGGATAGTGTGGTAAAGGGAAGGGGAAGTCTGTCAGACTCAGCAGGAATTGATGGGTCTGAGGAAGCTCCTTTTCAAAACAAGATTGGAACAAAAAAAATTCAAAAAACTAAAAATAATTGAGTTTTATTTTCCTGTCTGCTTTTCTGTTTCCAGCATATTGAGTACAGCATTTCAGACTTTTAAAAAGTGTCTCACCAGGCTACGTTCCTTCTGTAGCTCTGCCCTCAGGGTAGTCTTTCTTTAAGGGAGGACTGTCATCCTTAGCCACAAGGCATTTGCTACGGCAAAAGCTTTTGTCAGGACCACATTTAGCCTTTTGGAGCCCTTAATTCTCTTATTTAGATAGGCTCATACATCTCTGGGAACATCACAGGTTTTGGAAACCCTGCTACATTCAGGACAGCATGAAAATAAATACCCTGAATCTGATGATGTTAGCTTTTGCTCTCCCATCCTTAGAATGCCTGCTGAAGTAATCATCAGCATCACCTGCTTACTGGGCATAGGAGATTTTCTGTTGCTTGCAGGTGCAGCCCAAGTCCCTCCCAGTGTGCTTTTGAATCTCAAATGCCTGTTGGGAATTCTTGAATGCCCAGAGGGTTGGACTGAAAGGAAAAAAGAATAAGTTGAAAACCATGATCTCTCTGTCCTCCTTACCAGCCTGGTAATGGTTTACTGCTATTTCAGACCTTCCAGATCTACTTCTCTATTGCTTCTCCTGGTAATAGCCCAATTTTCCTGACAAACCAGCACTGTGGAAGAGGCCAGCGCTGTACAGACATGTCAGACTTGCTGGGGACTTAAGGAAGCATCAGTCTAGAGGCCTGGGGCAATGCTTCCTGCTGCCCCAGGAGCTGCTGCAGAGGCTTTCCCTCACCTTCAAAAGATGGGCAAAATGTGATACCATATGGTCCAGTAGCTGCTAGCAAAGTGCCTACTTTTTCTCCTAGCATTGGGCATAGGCAGCAAGTCTTTGGTAACAGGGTGGGTGCCGCATGCTGAACACAGCAGATGGCTCCAGTGGACCCACCACAGGTCTCAGCTGAGCCCATCACTGAGGCTGGTGGCACCTCTGGGAAAACATATTTAGGAAAGGGCAAAATACCACATTGCAGAGAGAGGAGTGAAGAAAAAATATGTGAGAAAAAGTTCCACAAACACCAAGGTAAGAGAAGGAAGGGAAGGAGGTGCTCCAGGTAGCAGAACAGATTCCCCTGTAGCCCATGGAGAGAACAACTCTGGAGCAGGTTTATTCTGAAGGACTGCAACCCATGGAGAGGACTCATGCTCCCTCAAGGGAAAAGGGCAAGGAGGAAGGAGCAGCAGAGAGGCTGCTCGGGTAGGGAAGCAGAAATGGGAGTGCAGGACTGAAGTTGAACCTGGAAAAAAGGGGACAGTGCAGCAAGGTGGGTTGGGGTGGGTTTTTTCTCTTTCCTTCTCACTATCCTACTTTATTTTAATTGGCAATAAATTAATTTTCCTGAAGTTAAGTCTGTTTTGCCAATGATGGCAATTGGCAGATGATTTCCCCATCTGTGTTCCAACGCACGAGCTTCTTCATCCCATTTTCTTCCCCTGTCCAGTTGAGGCAGGGGAGTGAGTGCAGCTGGGCCGGTGCCTGGAAGATGATTGTTGTCAACCCACCACACTCTTTAATGAGGATCCTTTTGTTGGATTCTTTGTATATACCAGACATACAGTGCCAATACAGGAAAAAAATAGTTTAAAAAAATTACTGAAACTGGAAGGTTCCTCTATTGCCTCCATGCAGACCCCACCAGTTTGGAGAAGTCTTGCATAGTATTAGGTAAAGTCCCACCTGCCAGCAATCTCTGCTCACACAGAACTTTGTGCTCCAGGGTGTAGCACAGTCTTAAGTTGAACGTGTTAAACATCTGCTGGGAGGCTTGAAAGCAGAAATGTCCTGTTCTCTGAGGCCTGTAAATGGGAACAAAACCTGCAAGGCAGCTGGTGAAGAACAAAGGAGTGCTAAAAAAAGGTCTTGTTTTCCTCCTAGCAAATACTGCATGAAGGGATATTTTCTTTGAGGTAACCTTTAGTTCCAGCGTGTGTTGATGCTTTTACTCAGCTAACAGCTTTTAAAGTTTTTGGTTATGCTTTATAAATGGCAGGGGTGAACTTTGCCAGGGTGGCAAAAGATCCGCATTACGTTTGATCTGCAGAGAAGAAAATTATTTGCCTGGGAGAGGTGCTCCAGAATTGCACAGTGCTGCTGTTTAAGGAGGGTGACCGACACATCATGGTTGGGCCACTCACAAAGAGGTATTAAAAAGTTAAACAAAAAAAGTGTGTCTGTTGCTTCTTGATGTGAAATGCCAACATATTTCTAATTAAGACTTTGCATAGGTCTGTTACTGTGCAGCTGGAGATGCAAGCCTTTGCTGAAGTCCAGTGTCTTAACAAATCCATAGGCTTGTGGAAGACCGAACAGCAAGACAAATTCATATTAAAAATTGGCTGGACTTTTTGTATCCCCTCAGGTCTTTCATGAAGGAGTGAGTTGTTGGGGTAAACTGAAAATAAATGGGGGACAGTTCAAACAATCTCCCCACTTTGAACAAACCCTCTCTCATTCATCAACTTGATGCCTCTGTGATTTCATCAGATTTTTTTTGATAGACATTCAGCAATATTTCAGTACTTTCTTAGATGGACTTACTCATCTTGAGATAATGTCTAACACCTTATTTCTTAATTAATTTCATCTAATTTTCCAGAGAGCAATAACATATAATACTGGGCTGAGAAAGCAAGCTGTAATTAAATAATCTGCTGATGTCATGGCCTGTCATGAACAATGGAAAACTACAATTAAATTATAAACATTGGCTCTCAATGCAATCTGGAACTGATGGCTGTTTCCATATGTAATTAGCATGTCTATTCTTATTTAGAAACCTTGGGCCAGACCCATGGCAGCTATAAACCGGTATTTCCTTATGGACTTCAAAGGACCACAGAAGCTTAAACTGGGTGGAGAAGTATCTAGTCAGATGTTGGTGACATATTCTGGGAACAGTGACAAAGTATCACCCCTTAAAAAGGTTGGACAAGCAGTTCTTGTTGCCGAAAGACATATGGACTTGTGAAATGACCTCTGTCCAGCTTGATGCTGTGTTCCCCATACCTTGTATGCATTTATTTCTGCTTGTGCCTCTGCTCTGGATACTCAAGCCTCCCATTCAGTGGTAACGTTCGCCCATGTCTAAAGATTTTGGAAAAGATGAGCACAAATGATGACTCATCTCTTCATTCCCATCCAAAGCTACAATCCCTACACAACTCCTGTTCATTTTTTTCCCAGGCTCTCCTG
The DNA here is from genome assembly GCA_013400835.1 of Zapornia atra. Lineage (NCBI taxonomy): Eukaryota > Metazoa > Chordata > Aves > Gruiformes > Rallidae > Zapornia > Zapornia atra. The sequence continues at coordinate 31,949 of VZTU01026955.1, read as the reverse complement.
TTTCGCATCAGTGTGTGACATTTATACAAACAGCCATAATTTGTTATTAAATTCATATTCATCACCAATTACTGAGGAAAATCACAACGTTTTAGCATGATTTGAGACAGTGAGCATTCACCACTCCTACCAGAGCTCAGTAGGAACAGCAAATGCTCAGGACCTTTGAAAATCTGACATTTTTCTCCTTGATAATCTGTTTGTGCAAGGGCACTAAGCAACTGATCAGATCATGTTTTAAATAAGCCAGGCTCATGGCCAAAACCTATAACTTTAGAGGAACAGTACCCTGATTTATATCCACCACATTCATAAATTTTACATGAAAAGCAAAATAAATTTTTTGCAGCCTCCAGTATTTAAACTGAACTTTTATGAAATCACCAAATCCTTCTTTCCCTAACTTTCACAAATTTTGGAGCCTTTTTCTCCTATACCTTTTGACTGGCCATGGGCTGTAATTTCTCCCCATGGATGCCCCAGCAGAACTGTGCTGCTAGCCATGTGCTGCCAGGCTACCGGTGCGATACATCTGGCTGTTTCTCAAATCAGGTACACAAGACCTGGAGAAAAGAGGCAGCACTCAAAGAGGGCAAAAAGGCAGAGAAGATTCCTGACCTCTCCTGCTCCCCTTCAGCACGTAACATCCCTGCAGCAGAGCATCCTATCACATTGCACCATGGAAAGGTGGAAAATTTTCTGCGATGTAATATTCTCTCATTTGAAAACACCCCTTAGGCAAAGCTGAATATTCATGTAGCAAAGAATTTCATTTTATTAATGGGATGGTTTAAACTTCTTTGTTTGAGAATGTTTTGTCTTCTCCTTTCTTTTTGAAATGACATTGTCATTTCTAAACATATGGAATCTTATACTGGGAGGAGGGGAAAGAGAAGACAAAATGAAGTGGAACATTTTACCTTGACTACCTCCACACCTAGACTTTTCCTCAACTATTTGTTTCATCAGAATCTTCACGTGATGTTTTGTTCTATTTCAGAATGGAAGCAAACTTAAAACCAGCAAAATTTCATGTAAAATGAAAATTCTGGTGTCCACATTTGCACTAATGATTACCTCTCTCAAACGCTCAGTAAGGTCTTTGCAATTCTCAAGGGCATTGAAGTGTAGGAAGCAGGTTGCGGTCAAAGCAGGTGCCTTCCTAGTCACACTGAATCCATCCTTCCAAATAAGAGAGAAGGAAGCAATCAGCATCATGCAGTGTTATTGGCATTTAATGGATGAGGTGAAGGAAAGGCACATCTGTGTTCATGAAGATTCCTGACTTTTGTGTAGTGCTGGCAGAGAGAAGAGACATTTCTGAGGCAGTGTGGGCTGGACACAACTGATGTTTCTATTAAATAATTTTTCTCCTGATGACACAAAGGGTGAGTATTATGAAATACCTCCCAGGTATTGCAGTGAAAGAAGTTTGTTGATACAAACAACATGTATATCAGAAAAGTAATAAGCGAAGGGCATGGTGTCATTAAGCAGTGTTTTCATATTAGCATTATGGGGAGTTTGTAACAGGATCTAAACAAAGCCATTAGCCACTGATGGAACCATTAGTAGAAATAACATCACTTGAAGTCCTTTTAGCATTTTTCAGTACACAGATAATAAGATGCTTCAAAATGAACTTTAAAAGTTCCAGTCAAATCAACTCTCCTACAACTGGCTAATACCTTCAGTGGCAGACATTTCCATTTTCCAGACTTGGAACAGCATCCGACACTTGTGGAAGCAAAACTGAGCTCAGCAAAGACAGGGAGCTGGTAAACACAGATGTATTGCAGAGGTGGAAACTTATCAGCTTCACCAACTTTTCTTTGGCTTTGGTTTGATTGATTAAGACAACTTCACATCACAAAATAAAACTTTCATTCATACATTGCTTTGTACCATGCTCAGAAAACTTTTTAATGGCATATGTTAGGTTAAAGGCATGAGCTGAGTAAGTGAGAACTCTCTTCAGTCCTGAAGACCTTGGTTTCCCTTATATCCTTTCACATTTTTAAATTAGTTTGCAATTTGATGTAGTGATTTTTACTTAGGGGAACACATCCCTTTTGTTTCTTATGAGCAGACAGATCAAAGCTAAAATCTGTCATTGATTACTGAAGGATAAAACAAGCAGATAAAAGCAACCGAGCAGCTGCTTCGAACAGATTTATAGCTATTTATGCCAAGGACTTTTATGTCCTTCATAGCCCAACAGAGTTGGTCAGAAAAAAGGCAACATAACACTGGCTTGACCGCAAGTCCTCACTTACCACTTCTGTTTGTTCTATGACTCAGAGTGACAAGATAAATAAGATAACTACCAGAGACTATAATGCTGCCCACAAACTGGAACATTTTGCATTATACCGCAACGTAATCACAACTGCTCCCAAAGCCTCTCACCCACTCTAGCACCAAGGAGAAAACTTCTGAACACACCTCAGATACCATCCCTCTATCCCGATAGAGGAATCGGAGCATGGAAATTATGCCTCAGGAGGAAAGAGACTGGAAAAGGGGTAAAATGGACCAAAAGAGAGCATTATCAGACTCAGGCTTTCCTTGCAATTTCCTCCATGAAATTGAAAGATAAAAGGAAACATGATGGGTTTAATTAAATGTTGCAACAAACACAGCTTTTAAAACCAATTTATTCATCTCTCCTTTTTGTTGAAATATTGCAATGAGAGCCAGACTTTAAAACCTGAATACCTCTAAAACACATAATCGATGACCACGCGGAGGCCGGATTAGCAGGGAGGACGGTCACACTGCAGCACATGGATGTATCCCAACTTGCACAATGCTGGAAGCACTGTGAGCTGGTGTGCTGAGAGCCATGCCCCGCTCCCGGGTACTTGCCAGGGCTCGCTGACCCTCACTGGAGGTTTGGGTCTCTGCCTGCTGCTGGGGCAGGCTCTTGCACAGCATCTCTGGGTGCAACCACCACCGTGCCATTCAGCATGGTGGCACAGGCAACAAGTGCAACCAACGTGCTGTACCACAGAGAGTTTCAGTTGCTTGACATGACACAATGACTTCTTATTCTATTCTGGCAACAGAAGATGCGCAAGCGTTTGCTTTGGTTCAGTCAGTCTTCATCAGATTTATGAGCTTTGCATAACTCATGCTCCTTTTAGAGTGGGAAATTATTGTCTTTCACGCTCTTGCTCTAACTCACATCTGCATTTAAATAACCTTAATGAAACTAATAATAGAGTTGCTGAGGACTGAATACGTCAGTGAGTGAATATTTGGATGTAAGTTTCCACCAAGCTGATTGCAGTGGTCTGTCATTCAATTATCAGATCACACTTTTACCATGCAAACTGAAGGCACCCTTCAACCAGTGATAGACAGATGAGTTAAGGGGGAGAAAGAGATCATCAAGCAGCACAAATCACAATTTTGCACTGAAGTAGCTATGACAGTGCCTGTAATGTGTGGAGTTAAACTGTCATTTATGATGTTAGCTAGTCACACTGGCCATAGCTTGGAATCTGGCAATTTAGAGGGTATATCTAATAATTGCAGGTCACATATCATATACACATAAGTGTTGATAGATTTTGCACCCGAGACAGATGAAATCTGTGTAGCCATTTACCTCTCAGGCTTGAACTAGCAGTGCTGTAGGTCCAGAGAGACTTTGAGGTTCCTGCGGCATGGGCTCCACAGCTTTCCCATGGTGACCTTTGCCTTTGGGGTCCTGCTGGATCTGGGTCCTGATCAAACTCGTTTCTGAACTAAACTGGCATCTTGTTACAATGTCAATAGTTTCAATGATGAATATTCTTTTGTCCTTTTAATTTGTCTGCCATGTTTAGGGGAGTGACAAAACAGAAGGATGTGTTGAGGGCAGCAGTCCGCAGTGCAGAGTCGTAGACAAGACTGGATTTCATGAGTGGGGAACTCCTTTTGCTAAAGCAAGCCTCTCAGCACAGCAGGACCAGGGAAGCAGTTCTTTCTCTCTATTTGCCCAGTGAGACCACATCTGGAGCAGTATGAGAAAGATACTGCTGCACTGGAGCGAGTCCAGTGGAGGGAATCCAGATAGGTGGGGGCTGCAGCGCAGAAATGAACAGTAGAAGTGGGAAAGCTTCTAGTCATTGTAAGAGGTGGCAATGATGGGAGATTACTGCTCCCTTTGATTACCTTCTCAAAGGAGATACAGTGGAGGGAGCCAGACTCTTCCCAGAGGTGCACAGGGCAGGACAAGGAGTCACTTACACAAGGTGCAACGTGAAATTTGTAACGTCATAGCAAATGCATCCCTCACCATGGGGCTCAAGTCCAGGTATAGAAAGGAAATAAGGCATGAGCGTGTACTCCGTTCATTGTCCTACTTGGAAAACAGAGCACAGTGAAGAGAAAATGGGAGCTAGAGCTCAGCTGTAGTATAAATATCAACTATTTGGCTTTTCTTCCTCTCATGACAATGCTTTGGAAACCATGCCAATGTATTAGCAATTGAAATAGTGTTAGCATTGCAAAAACAGGGCTTATTGAGAACCACTCACAGGCATCGCAGATGCACTGCATCAGCCAAATGTGTAATTTGTTGGTAAAGTAAAACACACTCTGGACAATGGGAACCAACATGCCAAGCAAGACAGTTTCTCTGTGTCTGCAGACATGTCTGGGGGTGGGTCTGTCTCCTTTACTTCCACAGAAGGATGTAGGCACAGAGGAGACATGCGGGTGAGAAGTGCTGGACCAAGAAACTGTAGGAAGGGGCAGGAAAGCTATCAAGACCATCTAGACTGCAGAAAGCTACTTGGGAACTGGTGTTCAGATAAAACCTATGCTGCAGGCTCCATGTTTAGCCCAGAAATTCAGGGCTGTGAGCATACAAGCCCAATTCAGACCACGTGTCTGCAAATCAGAGATGCTGATCTACACCAGCACTGTGTCTGAGCTTGAGGGAGTGGGTAGATATGCCCTTGGAAAACTATTGGAAATGGGGAAACTTTAATTTCTTTTCCTGAATGCAGTGTGGGGCGAAACAGCATGGAAGACTTGGCAGAAACACTCTGGTTACCAGCCCCATACAGATCTTTTCTAACAACTTCTGATATGCAAGTAGAAGAGGAATCATCCCTCCACACAATTCTGTTTCACAAGCCTGATTGTTGGGAAAGGTACCAACAGGATTAGCTTTTTTTTCCTAGGCTTTCATGCTCAATTATTAAAATGTCTTGAGCCACACTGAATAATTAATTCAGACTTTGTTTATGTCATGAGGGAGGGCAGTTGTTGCCTTGGAATGACTGTGGATAACTTCCAACAGGCAGGGTCTGAGCAAGGAGGACGTTTCTGAGCCTGGTCAGTGGCATGGAGCAGACAGAGATAGCTGGTGTTTCTGCCTGTGCTCATGTTTGCATCTGTTTGAGGCAGGACTACCATGCTGCCAGGGAGGAGGCAGCCACAGTTTTTCTGGGTAACCTGTGCCAGGGCCTCACCACCCTCACAGGGAAGAATACCTTCTTATGTCAAAAAAACCCCTGGAAAATAGATCCCCTCTAGGACCCAATTTGGGAAAAAAACCTCTTATATTTTGGGAGTGTGAGCAGGTTTCTCCTGGCAGTGGGATGTCATGTACCAGTAAGGATGGAAAAAAATTCATCATCTTAGGGGGTGGCAGAAGGAGCTCTGTATCTCTCCCAGCAGCTCTGCAGTCCTCAGGCAGATCTGGACTGACTGGTCTGGAGCATCCCTCCTTTTCTGTAGGCAGGAGCAGAAAGCTTACCCCTCATCATTATGAAGATTTTCTGAGGAGCTGCTTGAACCAAGGCAGACTTTGTTGCATGGGCACAAAGAAAGAAATGCATTTGCAGCATCAAAATGGGTTCCAGTTGCTGATTCCTCACAGCTGTCCTGTTCAGTTTACTCTCCACCATCCTTCCAAGGCCATCTTGGCAAAGGAGGGAAACTGTGAAGTCTCCATAGCACTTCTGTTTTCCAGGTGATACCTGTGAGTTGTTCTCCTGCTCCGCAGGGCAGCGTAACTGGCAAAAATAAAAGCAAAATGTTAAATAAGATGTGATCCTGGGGTGAATATAATGATGCTGAGGAGTAGCCAGTTTGAGTCAGCACCGAAAGCGCTCGTACAAGGTGAGAAGGTATTTTCTGAGTGATAGTACTGCTGAAGGACACCTCAGGAAACCATAACTATCCACCTGGTGCAATGGCAGTGGACAAGGCATATACCCTGAGTGAGCTTCATTATCACACATTGCACCAGGAGGGATTTATTTCCTCCCATTCAGCGCTGATGAGATTGCACATAATTGCCTTCTGGCCCAGGCCCTGAGCAGAGGATTCAGGAACAGGATACTCTGATGCTGAGAGGTTTGAGAAATCAATCATGTGAGGATCTTTCCACTCAGCTTAACATCTTCAAGGCCAGATACTCATTCAGGCAACACTTTCATTGATTTAACCGGTGTGTTTTGCTTGGAAGAGGTTTCCAGCATGCAGGAGAGACAGCCCGCTGGAGCTAGGGGACACCCCAGTGTTTCAAGAGGACTGATGAAAGTAAGAGCTCCTGGGATATGTTTTTTTTCAGTGAGAAATGAGAAAATGATGATACCTTCCTCCATCAAGGAAAGTGTTGTCAGTAAGTCCTGCTCTGCAATCTGACTTCAAAGCCATTGGCCTTGATAAACGCTCCCTTCCTACCTGTCCCTCTGTAGGACCATTAGTTTTGCAGCTAACAGATGCATCAGTCAAGACCAGTCAAGCTGTGATGCAGAGTATAAATTTTTCCCTCTGGAGAACCTTTTTTTTTTAGCCCACTTTGTCTTTGGGAAACTGTCCAAGTTTGGGTTTTTATTTTTGGAAAGACTTTTCACTGAAAAGCTGGAAGGAGAGTCCCTTTGGTGTGTAGGAACTGGGCAAAAATTCCTTGATCCTTGCAAAATATCTCCTTCTCCTACAGAAGAGTGAAACTAATATTCAGGAGGCTTATCACTGAGAGCTAAATGCTTTGTCTTCTGTGTGGAGTGGGCATATTTTTACAGGAGGAAGTGAATGCTGTGTGTTGTTTCTGTACGCAGTGTTTCTGCACATGGCAGATGCCTGACCTCACACCACAAGCTGCTAAGCATGGATGTATGAAGCCCGTGAGCCCTCACCAACTCCACCTGTCTGCGTTGGAAGGGGTTTACCAGGGTGAGGGGCCAAAATGCAGTCTCTGAGAAAGTTTAGGACCAGTGAGCGCAAGCAGAAAAACAACCCCTGAAAGGACCTTATTTTTACTGAAATCTGAACTGAATGGAAATACTAATGAAGTCTATGCATAGAACACAGCAACATCCTGCACTAAGCTGAAGCTTTTCATCCTCCAGGACTCTCAGATTTTTCTCAATAAATTTGAACACCGCATTTGGACCAGGCTCCACATGCTGTATTCGCTTCACTTCCGATGCACGGGGTGAGCAACAGAGCCACACACTGGGGGCAGGATGCTAACTCACATCCTGAATAACAGGTCGTATTTCTAATGTTATGCTATAGACAATTGGTTCCTATATTCTAGGCCATTATAGGTCAGCTGGCACACGGTGGCATATTAAGTTGGATACCGTCTATATCACCTCCATGCTGCTTTCAGGGACAGATTTAAAAATAAGGGGTCCTTTTGGCTGGTGAGAAGTATTAATGGTTGAGACTAGCCCACTGCAGGAGGTACAAGGTCACTGATACCGTCCCTAATTTTCCCAGTACAACAATTGTGCATGTAAACTGTAGGCTAACAATCAGGGAGATTGCACTTGTCTGGATTTGTCTTTCCCTGTGGTACATTTGGTGAGGGAAGTGCAGTCCTGATTCCAACCAGACCAGTATTAACCTCTTCAAGGAGCCAGCACAGGTGAGCTGAGTTAGCCCAAGCTGTTTCCACACCACCTGACATCACTTCCCCATAAAAGGGGCTGGTCAGGGAGGAGTACTCCTGAGTGCCGCTGGGGCAGTCTGAGTATGGCTGAGGCATGGGGTTGGTCCTTGTGTTGTACAGTGTTCTCTTATCGGGTCTGTAAGGTACTCTGTGTTGTCACTGGGTGTGAGTGAAATTTGCTGTTATTGTTCCCCTTTCATGGTGATTTTGTCAGTAACTGTCCTGATCCTCACCCATGGCGGGGCTCTATCTGTTTGTCCTCTGGGAGTGAGCGAGCAGCATGTGGTGCTCAGCCACTGCTTGGGGCTGGATCACCACAGGAGCAAAGCATCCTTTGACCACCACAGAGGCTGTAAAAAGCTGGGAGATGATAGAGAGCTTAGAAGTATTAGATGACAGAGTGCTTTTATGGAGATTTTTCACAGCTGTGTTTGTGAAGGGACCAGTGATAGAGGAGGAGAGTGTCTGCTATATGAAGCCATAGACATACAAGAAAGAGTCTGGGGGCCATTACTACAATGTTTCTCTGGTCATATGAGAAAGATCAGTGCATGTGACTTCTAAATGATAGACCACATAATTCCCCTCCATGTTTTCTTTGGTTATATTGTAAAAAGTTACCAGTTTATTCTCAAAAGGTAAGCTCCTAATATATCGCACAGTGCATGTTGACAGCATAGAGGTGGGAGCTTTGTTTTTTAAATTCTTTTCCTTTGGAACAGCCATGCTGATTTTCCCCATTCTATGGGCAGAGTCTTTGCTGAGGCATCTTTTAAGGGCCAGTAAGCCTTGCTAGAAACTGGAGAAGTGTCCACCAAAAGTATTTTGGCTTATAAAGATCAATGTACACTGACCAGCTTGAAAGGATAGACAAGAAAATTCAAGATGTTAAAATACTTTTTTTTATTCACAAATGTTCTGCAATCATTATATCCAGGTATCTCAAATGTGTGTCCCCCCCAGAAAATCTGTGTTCAGTGCAACATCAGCTGGCAGAGGAGGTGGACACTACCAAAAGAGAGTCTGATCCATGTAGTGACCTATTTGAGCAAAGAGCTGCTTTGAGATGAAGATTTTATCAAGTAGCTGAAAGGGGGTAGGTTCAGATTAGAAGTTAGAAAGAAATTCTTCCCTGTGAGGGTGGTGAGGCTCTGGCAAAGGCTGCACAGAGAAGCTGTGGCTGCACCCTCCCTGGCAGTGTTCAAGGCCAGGTTGGATGGGGCTTTGGGCAACCTGGGCTAGTGGGGGGTGTCCCTGTTCACAGCAGGGGGTGGGAACTAGATGGGTTTTGAGGTCCCTTTCAGCCCAAACCGTTCTGTGATTTCGATGATTTGTGTTGTGGTTCTGTGGGTCAGAGCAAGGGACATCCTCTCAGTGTTTAAAACTATGCACAAAATGTCACAGCAACAGTTTACTTTGCGCATATTAATGGTAGACTAAAATGGGATTGCCACAAGAAGGAAATGGCAGGCTTGGGTTTATAGACTAATTATTCTCAATTAGATAAAACATTCTGCCTAGGCATAGCGTGCAGATTGGTGGAGGGGAAAAAGGTACAAGGGATCTTTCCTTTTCCACTTTAACACTAGTCATCCCTAATGGGGAATGAAATTCTGCAGAACCCTGTAATTTCCCTAAAAGCTCCCATACTGAAAATGCATCTCATACTGATGTCTTCGTGTTTTCTTTGTGTACTTGGCACAGCAGGCAGACACAGAAATGACAGGGGAGATTTGTCCCTAGCTCATTGCTTAATCATTTAAACAGATACACCAGCTACTGTATTTTATGCAAAGCCTGAGGTCATTTATGCTATCATGGGTATGACAATATAATATGTCGGAATTTTCCGCAGACACAAAACGCTCCATCAGGCTGTGGCTGTAGCTGCTGTAGAGGTAAGACTTTTTCACAGTCAAAAACTATTACCAGCTCTGTCACCAGGAACCTTTAGGCAGGGAAAGTCACAGGCCGGGCAAACTCAAGCTCGTTTTTGTCTGACTTTGTAAACAGTTTTTAATTATTATAATTAAAAGGCTGTCAAAAATGTGTTTCATAAAGACAACATTTACAGCATTTACATGTCCAGTGAAGGGTATTTGAAGTGAAAGAGGGAAAAAAAATATTCTCACACTTTAATAATAGCAACAGAAGCACAAATTACTTCATCTGGGGAGTTGTCTTGTAAAAATGCCATCAGAGGGACTTGATTTTAACCTCTTTGAACCTTCCAGGCTTCTACTCTCCTGCTTTTCCTGAGGGCCCTGGTATTTGCAGGCAGCGTTGTCCCTGCCTACTCCAGCAGCAAGCACAGGCTTGCAGTCTCTTCTAAATGCCTGTGCAGAAGCTGCTCTCTGCAAGAAGGAGCCTTCGAAAAAATGAATATTTTTAATATTGCAAAACAATTTATGAAAGAAAATAATTCCCTTCCTCTTGCTCTGTGATTATAGTTAGCAATTTTATTATTAGCTGATGGCTCTCTGGAGGCTCTCGCGCTAGTTTTGCAGCACACTGGGGGTGGATATGAAGCACTCCCTTAAAGCAAACAATGCCATTGCTCTACTGGGAATCTGTACTGCCATCAAATATGTCCTAAGGCCTCCAAATTGTTCTTTTTTTATATTCTATTCTATGCTTTTTTGTTCAGAGGAACAGAGAAGCTGCTCCCTGAAAACCAAGCCAGAGAACATGAGCACAAACCCAAAGTATTTCAGAGGATTCAAGAAGAAACCCTTTATCCTCCCTTGCTTTCATCCAACTGTTCCTCAGACCCCAATTTTTGGCACGAAGGGTGCCATTGGGTGGGTTTTGCAGCACGCTGCCTTCGGGCATGGCTCTAGCTGGGCAGCGGTCCTGCTCTTCCCACAGTCGTACGGCAGGTGCAGAGCTCCTGATGAGAGAGCTGCCAGGCAAGCAAACGGGTCTGCCGAGGCTCTGAGGCACAGGATTTCTCACCCATCAGCACTAACTGGCCAGAGCTAGGATTTAATTTTGTACAGTGGACATATGGGAGCCAGGGCATCATCTGCCTTATTGCTGCCCGCTCACTGGCAGCCAGGCAAGCTGCAGTTTTAATCTAAGAAATGCTGCTGCAGCCAAGCAATTGAGGTGCTGATTTTCTTTTTCAAGTTGGTCCCCACAGCTTTCAAACTGGAATGTGGGGATTTGCCTGAGTGTTTCTTGCATTTTTTAATGAGAAAAGCTCAGGCAAGAAGGCATCCACTTTTCCTGGACGTATATATTTAGAACTGCAGAGCAAGCAGTGGTGGTTATAATGTGCCCGTCATCGGGTAATGTCCCTGCTCAGTGCTCAGGCAAGAGTAGGGACAGTAGTAAGTATTTATTGGATAAATGCAGAGAAAGTGCACAGCTTGCTGCAGACATGGTTTTGGAAAAGTAATAGGTGAAAAGCTGAATGAAATGTTTTTTCTTTCTCTGATGAAAGAGAGGGTGTGTTGCGATGAGAGTGGAGAGTCACGCTGTTTGCTGCCATTCTCAGAAGTAGGCACTCATTTGAGGAATTCCAGTACTGGAATCCAGCCATGTCATGAGCCACCAGCTGGGACTGTTTCTGGGCAGGGGACGTGGCCCTCCTTGTCGCACCGATCACAAGCCTATGCTGTGATGCAGATTCTGCTGCTCATTCTGGAAGAGCCATGCAGTGATACAGCAAATTCAAGCTAAAATATTTTCCAAGATGGCCTCGGTTTTAAGTTACTTAATATCTCCCAGACCCTACAAGAGAGTAGTGAGGTCTTGGAACACACAAGAGTGGTGCAATCAAGGCCTGGAAATGGTGTTAACATCATGTCAGCCAGGTCTTCTAAAATCCCTTGTGGAGGCTTACATTGTTCCTTGGGAAACAAAAGTCATCTTGCTATGTATCTTTCTGCTTTCTTGATATTTAGCTTCAGTAAATGTTTATTTCCGCTTTTTCAGCCTATTTAATTTGGGCATTTCTAATCTGGTGCAACTTCTGAATTAGGAAATGACAAATTCCTGCCAGATGAAGAAATTTTAAATTCCTCTTGAGAATGGGTAAAATAAAATAAAAGAACTTGGCAGAAGTTTCTGCATTAATGCACACAAGATATCTATGGACACACATTACACTTACATTGGAAGTTTAATCATTTTCATTGAACCTACAGGTAAAATAGCACGTAATTTTCCCTTTTATTTTAGGGCATTTCAACAAGATGCAAGGGATGCAATAGGTGTTGGTATCACACAGATCTTTTGGTATCTATGGCACCAACAAATAAATACAAATTACTTTTATATGAGCATATCAATGCAGCAAGCACTATTTAAGCTACCTGATGCAGTGAAGAAGGGGAAGGAAAGTAAATATAAGGAACAAATATTATGAAGTCGTTTTCACATGTCTAAAATTCTTTTTGAAAAAATATTTTTAAGACAATACTTCACAGTTAAGAAGGGAAAAAAGAGAAATCTAATAAAAAGGGTCCCAAGTGATGACATATCAATGACTAGCCACTCTGGTAATACAAGTCAAGTGAAACTAATAAATCTGCCATGTAACGGTTTATTGCAAATGTGGTTTATGGTAGACTGAATGTGAACAAAGACAAACACAGGGTAGAATACAATAGATGAGGAGAAAAAGACATTTACTGTCCTCTTAACCAATGAATTTAATCAATTTCATTACATTTAAGTTCTCCTGTTGTAACTTATAAAACAAAAGTGGGAAGAGATCAGTAACCCTGCTGTGTCAGTTCTTAGCGATACACTCTATTTTGTAGTTCTGGAGGTCCATAGGTTTGTCCAGGTGCTTATTCAAATCTCATTTATAAAGTCGAATTTCACAAGTCTGGAACACTGATTTGGAAACTTTGCAATTCCTTGCAAGATTTTCAGTGGTCCCTGTTCCCAGTTACCATGGAACAAGGACTAAAGTTAGACACTCTCTACTGGCATTAGTATTTTGTCCCCTGGCCCTACCCAGCATGTCACATGCCCTCCTACACGTCCTTGGCAGTTTCCAGATTTAGTACTTGTTGAAAACCTATTACAGAGTTTGTGGCTAGAGTTGGATTCTGTTTTTTTCTTTTAAAGAAATTGGGAAAGACTTCCCAACTCTGCTGATCTTGGTATGGATAGTGATGCCATTGCAGAGATCCGTCCCCTGTAACACAGATCTCAGGGAGACACTTTGTACTACTAGGGGCAACAACACAGGACAAGCAAAGACCACTGCCTTCCTGGCATTCATTGCTACCCATAAAGGTAGCAATGGGATCCATCTCATATAACTACATTTTCCTAAAATTTAACACCCTAGTCTGAAAGAGGTATTTGGCCTTCCCCTCTAACCAGTTGAGGAAGAGTAACGCCTTCATGGGGAGATCAGACCTATCCTGCTGCTGTCACTATGGAGCTGGTACCTGTTTTCCTCTGCTGATGGCAGAGGAATCCACTGCCAGATGCCTGGCCCAAACAGGATCCCAGCCTTTAGACAAGCAGTGTTGGAGGGGAGGAGCCCATCTGGTCTTATCTGTCCAACCAAAGTTCCCACCTCCTCCTCCCATCTCCCTTAAAGTGCAGCAATAACCAAATTCCCACTGATGCTATGAGATTCCATCATCCCCCTTCCCTTCTCCCAATTGAACCATGCAAGGATTTACCCCTGTGTTAACTGGGTGTTAAAGATTAGGAGGTAAGGACTCTGACATTCATGGAGTGCACACAAAGAGCCACAGTGGAGGGTATGACAGGTGGGCCCATCACACTTGAACAGCTCTTCCAGGAATTTGTCCTCAGGAAATCACTCAAATCCATGCCCAAAATGGGCACTGCCTGCTCACCTGGGTCCTGCATGAATATATTTAAATTGCAGAGATCTAAAGAGTCCTGGTTTAGAAAGAAAAGCCAGTAATCTCAGTGCAAGATGGCAGGTCACTTTGCACAGAGGAGCTAAATATTCCTGGCAGTCATTGGGATTGACTGCTCTTTCTGTACTGACATCAACTGAAAAATTAGAAAGTTGTCTGAAGTCACGAAGCTTCTTTTTCCCGTTCAGTGTATTTTTGGGTTTGTAAGATTAGCTACATCCCCATTTGCAATATCTCCCAATGCAACCTTTTTGAAGAGCTGATGCAGTGAAATTCCAGTGTCCTCAGGCTTCTCAGTACCTTTAATGACACTCGAGCCTAATATGGCCCAGCCCTGGGACCCAGTTTAGAAATTTGTATTAATGTCACTATTTTACTCACAAGACATTACCGTTCAAAAAAAAATAACCACTGGACAATGACCCTAAAAATGCACACATCTTCAAGACACTTATGATGGCTGAGAAGCTAAGTTCCTTCTCAGTCTGCAACAAGCTGCTGTAGTTTATTTGTAGCTTTTACTTGGCATGCTTGATCAATTTACCATCATGTCACCTTAAGCGTCACAACTTGTAAACTTGCTTTTGCGAGCACAAAAGGAGCACATTTGACTCTGCATCAAGCAGGTTTAAAATATTTCAGCATCTCTGGGGTGAAGATGAAACTTTGTGCCTGCCAGTTGGGAAGATGTTCTGTACTACACAGCATTAGAACCGGATTTGAAAGTCCATTTACATTTCAAAAACAACAAGTAGGAGAATACTAGAGTTTTGCAAAGGAGGCCTCTGTTTCTTGTTCAGTCAAAAGAAATAGCTTTAAAATTTTGAGACTTCCAATCCAGGTGGAGAGATATTTGACTTTGGAGCTATAATATCTTCATGCATGGAAAAATAATTTATACCATTTATTAAAGTTTTTCCTTAATAATAATATACTGCCAATTGATAAAGTTAGGCTGGAAATTAGCAGCACATTCTAGTCAACAGAATGGTTGATCTTAGGAGGAGTCATGGGTAGCAATAAATGAAAAGAATGAGTTTAATCAGCTCGTGGGAAGGATGACATTATAGGCTTTCTTGGCACAGCCAGCTCTCATCAATGAGAAGGACCTCTCCAGCCCATGGTCTCTAGTTGTGTTTTTTCCCTCTGTACAAGGTACACCCCATGGTAGGGAAAAAATCCAATCATTATAACTGGAGAAATGCAAAAAGCCGTGTGTATAATCAAGCTTCTCTTCTCCCAAACCTCTTCAAATCATTCCTAAACAGCCTTTCAATCTGAGCTGGACCATTTGCAGCACACGAAGTACTATAGCGTGGTTAAGTAACACTGCTGATCAACATCCTCATGTTGCACCACTTCTGATTTTAAACGTCTCCAGTATTCACCCTCTTTCCCCACTGCAGGGAAAAATGCAGTTCCCATAGCTGGGAGCTGGGGAACTCTGATTCTAGTCTTCCTAGCTGCGTCCCTCTGATTGCCTCCTAGGAAAGGAGAGTCCAGATGGTTTGTTCTTGGTTAACAAGAGAAAAGCAAAGCAATGTAAAGTCTGAATAAACCTTTTTTTTCTGCAACATTACTTTCACTGTGCAAGATACTTGTAGGGTAGAAGCCCTTTGCCACACTGACCTGTGCTTGAACATTTCTCATTAGAAAGTCTCTGCCAAATCACTCTGCATCAGACTATGGCCCGAGAAGTTATAGCTTCAAAGACAGAAGTGAGAATAAGCTTGCAACAAAGAGAATTAAAAATCGACAGCTCCTGTGCTTCCCGTGTCCCCAACTCATCTGGCACCCGGCCGCATCAGCGCTGATGGGTCTGATCTGCAGGATGTTGCTCTGTCAGTTAATCTCTATGTTTACACATTTCTAAATTGCTAGGGTGTCCTACCCTCCTGCAGTAAAGTTCCACAGAAAGCATAAATCATGTTTCTGAGGAGTTGTTTCTCCAGCCAATTTAGTAAAAATGTATTGTGTGCAGGGTTTTTAACTCTCTAAACTGCAAATCAACTTTGTCTGTCAAACAACGCACACTTAAAACATACATTGGATCTTTTCAGTACTTCACTATCAGCTGCAAATCTTCATGGTCAATGGCTTTAGAAAGTAAATTGCAATTACTGAAAATATTGTTAACTGATCCCAGAGAGTGTGTATTGAGTACACTCACGTAATTTAGGGGTTTGAACATTTAGAATGGTTTTTTAACTTTTGAGTCAAAATTTGATACTCTGCCTTGGCATCCATCCTTTCACTATCTCACCTCGCCCTGACCCTCACAACCTCCCACTTCTTAGGTGCAATGTGCATTTCTATGACCTTAGCATTTAACAGAAATTTTTAGACACACAAATATGCATATTCACATGTGTGATATTATATCTCAAAAACATTTAAGACGAAGGTCTGCAATGTGCACACTCTTCTCCCTGAGGACCGGAGGTGATAGCAAGGACATTACAGAAGTTAGCCAGGTCCCTTGAAAGTACCTCATAGTAATGTAGTGATGAACACAGTAAAAATCCTTATATAAAAAGGAAAGGGCATTAATGGGAGCATCATTCCAGGATTTCTTTAAAGGGAGACTCACAGAGAGAATATTCTGGTAAATGTAAACCAGAAAGGAGATATTTTTAAACATGAACTTTTCCATTTTCCTTTGGCATTCCTTCTGATGGTGACCACTAGATCAAACATAAAAAAGGAAAGAATTAAATCTGGGACTTAAAAACTCCCTGGCATGGTTATCTTTCAAGCCCTAGCTGAGCCTGCAGGATTCACCCTGTAGGATTTTACATGGTGACGATATACAGCCTTTGGCACATAGGTCAGTTACTGATGTCCATGGTTTCATTGTCCATCTCTCTACCTCAAAGGCAAGAGACACTATCATGTTTTTTCTTTAGCAGCTTTATTGCACAGTAGAAGTCAAAGACTTGCTTATTTGTCATTGTTTTCACTGGTGTATAGACAAGTATCGTGGATGATGCATTTGAAGTGCTGTGTACAAAGTGAGACGCTTTCGCTACGTAGTGGACATCAGGTGAAGCAGCAAGAAATGATTCATTCAAAGAAAGCACTGTCTGCCCTCACTTCTTTTTGCCTGAAGTAGCTTCTGCATCCCATCTATCACAGTGGAGACATAAAGCTCTGTGAGAGGGATGTGGCTATTTTTATTCTTCTGAGTGTTATGGAAAATTTTTCTAACTAGTCAGTTGCTACCTTCATTGAGGGCTTTCAAAGACACATAACTCATAAAATCAGCCTTTCAAAGGATGAGATCAAAGGCTGCCAAAGAAAAGTTAGATAAGACCTACACAATAGGGTAAGACTAACAGGTAAAGTGCAGTATAATTTGCTTATAATAAAACATTTATGAATAACAGTAACAAAGTTGTTAATGATACAGACATTTTACCTTGTAAGCATGTGAAGAAGGACATTCAGGAGAGTGAGATAAAGTATAAAATGCTTAAGAATTCAAATGAGAGTAGCCAACAGAATAAAATGACAGCCATCCATTACCAACTGCATATGCTGCAGCTTTTACAGTTTTACTGTTTGCACAGTCAACACTATTTGTATCAAACATGGTAAACAATACAACACTTTTAGGAAGAGACATCCTTTCTAAAAAAAAAGTTTATACAGTTTTATTGCTGTTTCCATCACATGGAAGATTCTGGAAGTTGTTTGCAATCACAAAGATACAATTACCATTGAGAATGTTGATATGCCATTATTGTTAACCACTATTAGGAAAAAACAAAGCCCAAGGCTCATGTGCATGAATTTTCATATAATTATGCTTGTTTCTCAATAACTTCTAATGTTTCCACAGTTTTTATCATTGCTAGCAAATCAACTTCTATTCCTGATCTTTTATTATTCCCATTTGAATCCAATAGCAACACAGTGAGAGTCTTAAGTAGAAATGATGCTTTCATTAATTATTTATGCTGAAGAGAATACAACTACTAATACACTACAGCATGAGAAACCTGTCTAAAACAGAGAGAGGGAAGGGAGCATACTCAAGGGAGTTGCACAGTGAGGATTTGCACCGAGTTCAGGGAACAGCCATTTAGATGGGAGAAAACATGAACCTTGTTAGATACCACAGGCAGACCTGCAGGAATCAATAGGACAGCCATGTCTTTGCTGGGTTCATTACATTGGATTTCTCTTCGCTGGTCTGGTGTTGTTCCAGAAGACCCTTTTGTCCCTTGCCAAACTACACATCTACAAACCTAGTTTTAGTCTTCAGAGTCTACCAGTGCTTTATAGATTGACCACTTATTTTCTGCTAGAAAGTAACATATCAGGTCAAGCTGCTGCTGATAACAGGACTGACAGGTTCTTTTTCCAACTCAGAGTTCGTAAGACCTTTCTCTCCATGAAGTGGACATGCTTTAACCTTGATTACTCCAAACAACACATCAACAAGATAACAGTGCAGCCATCAAAGCAGCAAAAAGTTAATGCCAATTGATGAGTTAAATCCCTTCCAGCCAGTTCTCCTGCTCACGGATCCCTCATGCTGATCCCAGGCAGGAAGCTCAGAGTAGTTTTACACATTGTGTGTAAAATACAGTGTGCGTTAAACTTCAGCAGTGTGGCTGCTCTCCCATTTGGGACCTTCGGCAAGCTCTCTGTCACCCTGCTCTGTGACAGTCTGGCCACACTACATGGTAAGATGGGCAAGGCTTCTCTAATAGAGTGCTACAAACTCACAAAAAGCTCAGGGTAGAATTCAGAAGTGAAGTGTCTCCACTAGAGGCAAGTTCATCCATGCCCCTGAACAGATGACCAAAGAGAAGATTGAGAATATTTCCTTCTCTGTCCCATCCATTGCCTATTTCTTTTTCTGTTGTCACGTTTCTTCAAGTGTAGGGACTCCTATAACACAACTGAAGCTGCACAGGCAAGACCTGCCCAAGAAGGCCTGCAGAAAATGACCAGATTTCCGGAATAATATACATACTTCCAGGAGAGATGGAGCACACAGCAAGCGGTAATTGGTACCATATCTCCACATATCCAGCAATCTGCGGACCTCAATTAAATTCCTGTGCTGCATTAAGAAAAGTATGTGACCACACAGTTAATGACACAAAACATGTACAGGGAGAGGAGCAGATTTAAGGTCACATTTTCAGTGTCTGGCTTTTCCTACTTTTTGAATGATTAATGATATTTAGGATGCCTTAATATGATATTTTTGCCTTGAAAGTCACAAGTAGTTTTTACATTTGAAAAAGAGACTTGGCCCCAAGAAGAAAGGACCCTTAGTCAGCAATAAAAGACATGGTTAAGTTCAAGAATTTTGTGATTGAACTTCACGGTCTTTGAAATATGATGGTAGGGTCATCTTGCAAAGCACAGAAACCAGGAATGGGTGCTTAAGAGATGGCAGTTTTCAGGCCTGCATCTTTACTATGCCGTCTTTGTAAGCTTTGCAAAGAGCTCAGCCTGATACCTGTTGTTGAGCTCCTTTTTCCCAAAGCTCTACTCTGTCCAGAAGAGGCATATATTGACCAGGAGATATAAAAGATGGATTTGAAAAGGCTGCGGTTGTTGAGGCCATATTTGTGAATACCCCAGTAACACAGATACTGTATGTCACTGCATGTGCAATGCCAAAAATGCAGAGTGGTAAAACAATGTCATGTAGCCCAGCAGATCATTGTTGTAACCCACTGTAAATACAGTTGCCCTAAGACTAGGTTTCAGGATAAGAACACAGATTACCTCAAAGGAGTATGTTTACACCTACACTAACATCCATAGAAATGTCCAGCCTATTCTAGTATCAGAATTTTTTATATATGCTCATGATTTAAGCAAAGTTGAAGGAAAGTTGATGATAGACCTTTTTCAACTCCATTGCTGTCTAAAAAATCAGTACCCCACTAAAATTCAAGTGACTCCCTTCCATCTCTGAGTCACGATATAAAAATTTATTAGGATTTGGTACAGAATATGACTCACTGCTGTTGAAATCATTGGTACTGACATTGGATTGTAAATGTGAGCAGGCAAAATGTAGGGTTAGCTCCTGGAATAATACAGCAAAGAGGGCTAACTTCTGAAGGGGAAGCTAGACACCACTGTGAATTAGTTTCAGCCAAATGTGTATGCCCAGTGGGAGAAAGGTTAGTTTATGCAAAAAAAGGTACATGTCATACTAAATGAAAGCTGTAGCCATTTTCACCTACATCCAGGAACACTCCTATTATGTTTTGGGGATCACTTAGCCAGGGTCAGGACTGGTCACAAGTAAGATGGGATAGAAGACACTTAAAACAATCATTGTAAATGGACAGCTTGCAGCTGTTGCTGGCAAAAGTAGGGAAATGGCTTTCTTATAATAAAAGAATCTTTTAGGAAAATATCAAATGTGAAGCTGTTGGAGATGTAACATTCCCATGTCATTCAATACAATTAATGAGGGACGGAAATTAGTATTGATGCTAGCTAGCACCCATGTGCAGGTGCAGAACTGGGCTGGCCAAGACTGAGATGTTTGAATTGCTTTTGAACAGGAGCTGGCACCAAAAAAATGCACAGAAATGGGACTGTTATAATGACACAGAAATATGCAAATGTGGGGACTTGGACCAGGGAACATCCACTGCTCTGTGCTCTCTGGAGAGAGATGCGTAATATCAAAGGTCTGGCCAGGAATACAGATGAAACATACTTAAGCTTTAAGGGGAAAAAACCACTGAGGACAAAGAGGACAAGACAAACTTCAAAGTGCAAGTAAAATTACTCCCAATTTCCACTAAAAGTGTCAAGTTTAATTCAATTATTATGTATGGAAGCAGAGAGCCTTTTAGGTCTTTCACACTCTGGTTTGGCTTCAAGGCAGATTCCGCACGCCTTTTAGCCAGGACTTTTCCAGATCAAGCCAATTCCTGCCGTGATTTACCCAATTCCCCAAACTGAGATCTAGTCCTGCAGACGAAGTCCATCTCTCATCATTTCACTTCTCATTATTTGGGGCAAAGTGTGAGCTCACCTTCAGGACTTCCCTGGGTTTTGGCAGATGGTTTAGGGAGAATATGAGTTGATATCCGCTAGATTACTGCTTGCCCTCTTGGGCAGAGGTTCCCTTCATGTTGTAGACAGATGTTCATGATGCTATTCTCTTTGTGCCAAAACAAACGCTTAGCAGGCTATAAACAGGTCAAGAAAATGTGTCTTCCCGACATACATACACGTGGATACATTTTTATGTATTTGGACTTTTTCTTATGTGATAGAATCAGAAATAAGCATAATAAAATAATTAATATAAAATGATATGCAAATTACCGAGATGAGCAAGGCTTATGGTTAGTCTGGGTATGACCAGACGTGATGGCAAAAGGAAGGCATGGCAGGATGAGAAGACAAATGAGAAAACTAAGTGTTAAACAAGTTCTGCTGAAAGTGGGGAGCAGCATGTAGCCTCTCTGCTGCAGAAAAGCCATAGCTCCTTGTTGGGATTTCCACTCTATTCATTGGTGCTGGCTGTTGGGCTCTGGGCTGGGAGCATCTCTCAATCATGCTGTCTTTTTGCACAGCTGCTGTTTTCTCCATCTCTTCCATATAACACACTTACAAGCCAAATTCCAGCTTTAAACCCTGGGGGGTTGGAGGTTTTTTGCTTGGTTTTGCAATATAAGTTACTAAAAATCAGCAGAATCCATGGATATAAAAAAGCTATTTAGCCATCCCAGAGAGCAAAAAAGGTTTTAGTGGCTAGTATAAAAACTAAAATCCAACAATGAAACGAGACAGGTTTCACCACACTGTGTGATTGCTCCAGAAACTTGTAAAACAAATAAAAATGGTGGTTTAGAATGAATAGACTTAAAGTACTCTTAGTCAGTATTGCTTTTGCTATAAAGTTCTCAAACCACTGGCACCTTTAGAGAAGAGAGGTACAATGAAATAAAATGCCACAACGTAATATGTCTATAAAAACCTTTCCAGCAAAATGAATCATTTCAAATGTCTTTAAAACAAGCAGGATACATTTCTGGTGTACTATTTAAACATGCTGTTCCCCAACATATTCCTCCCCTACATAAGCTGTTCATATGAGCCTGTGCAGGAGCAAACCATGTTTGTTTTACAACTTATTTTGGATTTTTTTTTTCTTGTTCTTTCTTTTATTTTATTTCTTGTTCAGAAACACACTGCAGATGCCCAGAAATGGCTTCCTTCATGAAAATTATGTCTAGATTAAACAGTTGACTTACCACGCTTACCACACTTTAAGAAACTACCATCTCCTAGCTGAGAGTCCCTCAGGCAAATCCCTGATTTCTGCCTTAACGCACGCATGCACACGCTCTCATACAAAAAAAGTCATTCTGGAGGCTGCTCACCTCATTAATAAAGCAGGCAACAATTCTAATAGTTCTTGTACTCTTCTATGCACATTCTCTAGAAAATCAATCTGGATTTCATGCAGAAAATGCAGGGAAATTGGGTTTTTTTCAAGTCTATTAACTGTAAAACAGAACAGTGGTATACAGTTAGAAGGTAATAAGCAGAAAAAAATTAATACATATTAAATTGAAGAGGGGATTTCTAATTTGTGAACATGTCATTAATTTTATTCAAACTTGTGAGTTTCCTCTACTGAAATGGATAACATGGTCATTATTCTTCAGAAGGAAAAGAGAACTCCCATGCATACAGCAGCTGATAGACATGTTACAAATTTTATTAAAATAAGGGTGTGAAAGCTTTGAAAACGTGAGTTTAAGTCAGTGTGTATGAAATACAATTCTGGGCACATACATCTCAAGGAAGGAGATGACAGAAACTTTGCTTTCTGTCTCTGTGCTTATTAATTCCCTTGTGGTTTGACAATGCCAAGAAATCATAGCTCCCGCTGAAGTGCTTGGTGCCTTGAATGCAGTAGGGACTTTCTTGTCATTCCTTTCCTATGTTGTCTAATGCACAATTCTGAGAACTGAGGGTGTGCTTAGAAAATGAACAGCAGCAAATAACCTGCATAGCCTCCCTCCCTCTCTCATTTTTTGTAAAACCAAGCAATTAGAATAAGAAACAGCCAGGACAATGAAAGCCTCTCAGCAGTGTGGAATGGAATATTTGCATTTTTTAAATGTCGCCTTTTTACAACTTAATAACACAGGGTTTGCACCTATTTCGACTCCCTGACCTCCTACACAGATGAAAAGGTGCCCAGAAGAGTCAGATGATATGTGCCCAAGCCTAACCAGACATTGCTTTGCACCAGCATATGATCTGAGGAGCAATTTGTATTTGACTCAGCTTGCTCTACTTTTCTTGCTCAAGAATATGACTCAAGTATCCAATCCAATATTTCATTTACATTTGATAGCTGTGAATAGCTGTTGTCATGTTCTAAGTTACTAGCATTCATTACAATTAGTTTCTACTTCAGTTAAGGATTACCTAGCATTTGGAAAAATTGTAAGATTCATATCTTGTTTTTCAGAAATTTATTCCCTTGTCCGTAATACCATATGTTCTGAATTTTCAGTTTGCAGCATAATACTTGCTTGTCCTTTGAGACTTTATAATGATTATTTAATACCACAAACAGAAGAGCACAAGCACAAAATTGCTGTGTTGAAGTGCAAGATGACTTGGAAACACAAATCAATTGAACAGATGAGCATTATGTTTAACAAATCCAGAAAGCAGGATTGCTCCCAAAGATTATGAATATTCCCTGTAAACAAGTTAGCAAAATAACCTGGGAGGTGAGGGAGGAATAACCATATTTTCTTATTCTGGAGCAATAAACTAGTTGCAAATCACTGATTTAATTTAAATACACATGGATAATAAGACACATAGTAGAGAAGAGATGCAAGCTGTATTTGAACAATCACTGAATCACAAATGCCCAGATTTGTGTTACTGTTGCAGGCAAAACCAGAGAAACATGGGAAATGTTGAGAAAGGGATACTCTGATTCATGCAGTCTCTTGATATATAAATTGATTTGATGAAACTCAGGCTGTTCACATTCATCTCTAAAGTCTACTACAATATTCTTTCCCAGCTGCACTCATTCACATCTCTCTGAGAAGTGACATTTCTCTGCCCAGACCCTTGCCTCACGCCACCCCTTCCTACAGATCAAGGATCCCACCGCAGTATTTGGAAAGAGTCTGCATTTCCTTTTTCAAATTCCTCCTCAGGCCTCACTTCTGCTAAATAATAGCAGTTAGGGATGAGGGAAGACTGACAATAACTGGATTATCAATAATTACATCCTCCTAACAATTTAGCATCATGTTCATTGACAGGTTCAGCATGTTCAGCATCATGTTCCATTTCACTCTGAAATACTTTGCTGATAGCAGACAGAGCAGAGCCCACAGAGCTTGTACCATCTATACATATTTTCACAGGAGGCATCATTTTCTCCTCTAGCAGATAATAGAGTCTGCAATGAATCACATACGACTCCACAGAAAGAAAAATTAGTACAGCAGTCCCAGGCAGCAGATGACAAAAAACGGTGTTCATTTTTTTATAAATAATACATTGCAGAGATTAATCAATTATAGTTCAAGGAAAAAGTTTTATCACCATCATACATTACTTTCTTTCTGATTTGTGAACATCCCTCTGTATCTGAAAGGGCACAAAAGTATGTCCTCTGTTTGGTGTTGAGATTTTATTGTGTTCATAAAGACTTTATTCTCTCCAATTCTCTGCTCTCATGTGATCACAGTTAGCGTTTCTGCACATCCAGAGGAATCCTCCTGAGGATTAGCTAATGAAAAGTGCTGTAATTCAAGAAACGCATCCCCTTTGGCTGCTGTTATTTGCTCTTCTTTGGCAGTCAAACAAATATTGACATTTGAGGCCCTCATCTCCTGGCTGGAATTTCTTCAGTCTCTCATATGGATGCATATTAATAATGCACGTAATCCACTCCCACTCAAATTTTTTTTTTTTTTTGCAAAAGTGTTTTTTCTATTTACATGGCTTTTTTCAGTTCAAGAATAGATCATTCTTTTCCATGGTCTCATGTTTGTCCTGATTTGCATAATCACTGAGCATTAGATTGCTCAGGACATAGTGCAAACCTGAATCTGCCTCTTGTATTTATGCTAACAAGATCATATAGCCAGACCATTTTCTGTTTCTCCATTGGGGGGAGAAAGGGAAAATTTACAAATCTCTTAAAATAGTGCATAGATGTATTATGTCTTAAAACTTATTAAAAAAAAATTGCAAACAGAAAACCCAACCAATATCTCAACCACTCTCTAGCATTGTTGGTGTTGTCAGACCACTTGTAGCTGGCCCCTCTGTGAGCCCTGTGCCACTAACACAGCATGCCACTCCATAAGGATGTGTCTCTGTCTTGCACCAATCCAGGGCTTGCTGCTTTGGACAGAGCACCAGTCCCACCCCAAAGCAGTCCAACTGCTGCACGAAGCAAATGGTACTGGGGTGATATTTAGACCAGCAAAGACCTGTAAGGCCCCAGACATAGGTGTTTGTGGTGTTGGCTTTTTGCTGATAAATACCTGTAGAGATACAGGTGGCTGAAGCACTGGAGGGAATATTCTGGATAGAATAGCCAACCAACCACCTTCCAGTAAGACAGTCCCAGGAATCAAGGTGTTCATATAAGCATGTATGTACCATTCTTGCATGCCCATTTCCCCTACAATCTACATTAGGATTGAGTCTGTAGAACCAATAGTAGCTACATGTAGCATGTTGTCAGAGCAAGGGGAATACAAGGAGGTCTCTCCTTCTTGAGAACTTCCCTGTAAACAAAATAGACCATCTCAGATAGTTGGGAAACTCTCAAAACCAGGTAAATGAATGCTGCTCGATACATTGCTTAAAGGACATTTGTCATCTTGAGTATTTAAGTGGCACATTGATTCTCTTTACAGTTTATTTAATATTCTGAGTATGTCAGATCTCAATTCCATTTGCATTTGAAAGATACGTGGTGCGGTCAGAAGAACACTGAGAGGAATTAATTCATCTCATCCTACATTAGGAAAGCTCTTTCATTGCTTCACATATTAAGTCCTGTAACAATGATAGCTTCCAATTAATTTCTCTCAATGACATTTTCTTGTTTGCATACCTTTGCAGAGAGAAATTTCCTGTCCTGTCTTTTTACAACTATCTGACCTACCTAACAAAGTTGTATCATGATATCTACTACCACAATATGTGAAAATTAGTTAGTCAAGACAATGGATTTTTGAAGCTGATAATATTTGCTGTATCTCTTGGGACAATAATTTCTGACATCTTTATTCCTTGAAAATTACAGTGGAAACTCTTTCCATTTCTGTTGTGGTCTCTTCTCAGGCTAAGACAGCTCCAAAGACACTTCAATCACACCCATCCCCAAAGGTACCACCCCAAAAACCATAGGGTTCATCTTCAGACAGAGGTAGTCATGACAAGTCCAACTGATTACATTCGGGACTGTTTCTATGCTTCTAAGGGCCCACTTAATCAATTAAATAATCAGATAAAAGATCCACGCTTCCCTGTTTTTCAATCCTTACATTTTTAGACAGAATAAATCAGCAGAACTGGCTATTGATGTCTGGTTGATACTTCCTCTTAGCTCTTCTCAACTGCAGAATGATAATGAAACCAAAATAATATCACAAGTAATGCAAGGAGGTTTTCAAGATACCACCTTAGTCCAGGTCATAGAAAGTTGAAATCTTCTCAGATACAGGTACCTGTGTTTGTTAAGAAGGTTTTTGTATGAAGTTAGACATAACTTGGTTGCTAATCTCATCCTCGTAGATTCTCATCTAGTTCAATTCACTAAGCTCAGGGAGAGGGACTTTGCCTGCTCCAACCTATAGCCGTCTTGCCTTAAATCCAAGACAAACACAGTCTTACAAAGTAAAGCACAGTGTTACAAAGTAAAGCTGAAGTTTCACAATTGAGAAATTTTAGAGAACAGTTTTAAATTCAGAACTGAAAGTTACTAATGCTTATTTATAAAGCTTACCTCTTACGGAGCATTATTTAAAAGAACTGTATTTTGATAAATAATTGCATTACTCTTTGCTAAACTAAAAAATGAGTGATTAGGCACTTTCTAAAATGCTTTCACTAAACTTCTTTTCAGTCATTTCACAAAGTGTCTGAAAAGCATGACCTTTTCTTAAAATAATTTATTCCACAGCACAAGTGCAGAAATAGATTGATGTTACTATTTGTTTCATTCCCCATTAAATTTCCATTCCAAACCCTCTGGATATTATTATTTTTAGCCATCTGTGTTGCAGTCATTCCTAAGAGCAATGAGGATTGAAACTGCAGTGTCGGATGTGTTCACAGGTACAGCTTCATGCATAACGCTTATCAGGTAGATATAGACAAGAAGTGAAACAAAAGTAGGACTGTAGTTATGCACACTTGGTTGGTAGACAACAGAAGGCATAGCTGGAAACAGGTTTACCCCCAAGAACTGATCTCAGATTATTTGCATACAACTAAAATACATCGTGAAATTTTATTCCTGGAAGACAAGAAGTTTGTGTTCCAGCTTTTGCGCTTTGTAATGAACATGAAAAACAAGGACATCTTAAAGGCTTTTAAGTATGAAAGATGACAATAGGGGAGCAAAATCGAAATGTTGCTGCCTCTTGCAAATGTGTAGTACTGGATTTGATAAACAAAATATTTAGTAGTACTGAAAATTAACAATGGACAATTCTGGCACCAGACCAGAATCAAACACCTAGTATATTGACATAATTTTTACTTCTTCTAACTGAGTCTGCTGGAATCTGATTTATTTCAGCCTGCCCTTGTTCCCTTGCAGGAATTGTTGACATAGTATATTATAGCAATCAATCAATATCTGATTAAATGAATGAAGCTCTTTCATTACCTTCAAGCCTGGATTGAATTGCTGCAGCCGTAACAGGAAGACAATATTTTATCTTGCTGTGGGGAAACCCCCACCCTGCTTCCAAGGCCTGATACTTATTGTTCAGCTTGTTTGGTTGGAGAGGAAGATTTATGCCGCCCCACACACACCTTTCTCAGCAGCAGTTAGGGAAGTAGGCAGAAGATTAACTGTAACTGACCATGAGGTGGCTGCGCCATTGCTTTCCCTCTGAATTGAGCCTGCAGTTTAAATCGTGACTTCTAGGGAGGGAGAAGGAAGAAGGAAGGAGGATACAAGTGGTGTTCCCCAGGGCTCAGTGCTGGGGCTGGTTCTATTTTAACATCTTCATAAATGATCTGGACGAGAGGATTGAGTAGACCCTCAGTGGGTTTGCAGGCGACACCAAATTGTGTGTGAGTGTTGATCTGCTGAAAGGTGGGATGGCTCTGCAGAGGGACCTGGACAAGCTGGATCGATGGGCAGAGGCCAACTTTATGAGGTTCAACAAGACCCAGTGCTGGGTCCTACACTTTGGTTGCAATAACCCCAGGAAGTGTTACAGGTTTGGGGCAGAGTGGCTGGAGAGTTCCCTGGAGGAGAAGGACCTGGGGGTGTTAGTTGGTAGCTGTCAGTGTGCCAAGGTGGCCAAGAAGGCAAACGGCATCCTGGTTATATCAGGAATAGTGTGACTAGCAGGAGTAGGGAAGTGATAGTTCCATTATACTCAGCTCTGGTGAGATCACACCTTGAGTAGTGTGTTCAGTTTTGGGCCCTTCACTACAGGAAGGACGTTGAGATGCTGGAGCGTGTCCAGAGGAGGGCAACGAAGCTGGTGAAGGGTCTTGAGCACAAATCCTGTGAGAAACAGCTGAGGGAGCTAGGGCTTTATAGTCTTGAGAAAAAGGAGGCTGAGGGGAGACTTTATTGCTCTCTACAACTACCTGCAAGGCATTTGCAGAGATGTCAGGGTTGGTCTCTTGGATGATGAGTGATAGGACGAGAGGGAATGGCTTGAAATTGCACCAGGAGAGATTGAGATTAGATATCAGGAAGAATTTCTTTACTGAAAGGGTTGTTAAACATTGGAATAGGCTGCCCAGGGAGGTGGTGGAGTCACCATCCCTGGAGGTATTTAAAAGGCATATAGATGAAGTCCTTAAGGACATGATTATGGACTAGGCAGGGTTAGGCTGTGGTTGAACTCAATGATCTAAAGGGTCTCTTCCAACCTAGGTGATTCTATGATTCTATGATTTCCAGAAATGAGCAATCTGAACCCACAGAAATGGAATTATTCTTTGTCTGTATTAGCCATGCTATGTTGCCAAAAATGCAAGCCCTTATACTGGGCCTACCACGTATTGCTGTGTTGTCAGCTTACCAAGGAGATCTGTGCTAAATTCTTACCAGCTTCTGGCCTGTTATTACTAGGAGGCAGAAGAAGCAGGATAGGCTCCAGAACTGCTTTACCTACATGATTAATTGCTGGTGACCAGGAGGCTGGCTGGTGCAAGCAGCTGTAACTCCAGTGCCCTTGGCAGAGAGGCTGTGTCTTCTCTCTCTAATTGCAACACGCAGTAGGGTTGCATTGCTTCCTTCTTTTCTCACCTCATCTTCTCTTTCCATATCTCTAGCTTCATTACTGGGAAGAAATAATTTACCAGAGCTAATAAAGAGATTTTGCAGCGCCAGCAGCAGTGGACCTAAAGGGAAAAAGTATCATTGGTCCCTATGAAATGGCACAAGTAGAGCTAACAGAGGCTAGCAGCCATGTAACTACTGATTGCTCCTTGGCCGGAGAGAAATATGGTCCTGGCTTTAATTTTGTTAATGGGAGATTAAGAAACTGTCTTTCCACCAGCCTAACAAACCTCGTTTGACTGTTTGTGTATCTGGGTCTTCTAAGTCCTTGAAACTATACACAGAGGTGTTTTGAAAATATTAGAAAACCAGACTTAAATTAGCTTAGTGCTCTGCAGAGCTGTTCAATGCTAAATCAAGCCCTTATGTGTCAGATGTGCCTTTTTAGTTTGTCTTTGCACAGTAGCTCACAGGAGAGGTGTGGTGTTTGGGCACAGAAGCCATTGGCGTCTCCCCTTGCAACACTGCTAGAGCTCTGCCTGGGCTGAAGCAAGTCAACGTGGCATCTCTAGCACACTTGACCAGTCCTGTCCATTTCCACACAGAGTGAAGGCTTGGTTGGGATTGGGCTTGCAGAGGAGGAGCCTGGTCCCAAACATATTTTACAAGAGCCTCTTTCTGGAAACCTCCAACTTTCTCTTTGCTTTTGGGCTAAGTGTTGTTGATCAAGGATTGCTCATAGTCCCAGACCCAAATGCAGCAGGTTCTCAGAAGGAGAGGGCTGCCTGCCATGGAGAAGGCAGGGCCTGAGCATCTTTGCAGCCTCATTGACCTCTTCTCTCCTGCTCCAGGTGAAAGCAGCGACCAACACAGACACGCGTGCACGCTTTCCAGTGTAACAGAAGCCTCTAATCCCCTTCTGTACTCTGCAAATCCCACCCTGAGTCTGACCATCTCTCAGTTAGTGGCACAGCCAGAATCATCTCTCCTGTGCCCTTGACTTCCTTTTCTGCAGGCCATGCTGTCAGCAGCACCGTAATATATGGCTCTCCTGTGCAGTGAGGGCAATAGGTACTAACTAGCTAACACAGCCTGTTTTGCTGGCTATAGCTGGAAGTCAATGTGTCTAGGGGAAAGCACAGCACTTAATCACTCACTTTGGGTGCAAATTTAGAGTGTAAAATTCTTGCCAAGTTGAATCAATTATTTTATTGGCTGGAATAAGTGATTATGAAGATTTCTTGGCATACAATTAGCTCTTTCTGTTTCCTTTTTTCCAAGCATTGTGAACCTTCTAGAAGCAGCATCAACCGAGAGAAAAACTATTCAAGAAAAAATAATTTAACGATCACGGGGCAATTTTTATACTTTAATGTTATCTGCATTATAAGAAACATGACAGGTTCCACATTTTAAATTTGGGGAATTAAAATGAATGCTTTTAAGAATTGCCTTTTATGCTAAGTGAAAGTAAGAGCAATGACTGACTGTAACAAGGGTAAGGCATCTTCCCAATGTCAGAGATGGATTGTGGGTTAAAAGTTGACCCTTCAGTGCTTTTTCTGATCATCTTTGTTCTGTAATAATCAGATTTAGAAAAGCTTATATACGGCAGTTGAAAGTAATTCCACTATATGCAAGACATGTCAGGGAGCAGAAGTGACATAATTTATGGACAGCCAAAGAAAAGAGTAATACTTTGGAAAAATTCAAATGGCTCCTTCCCATCATCCTTCAGCAGCAGACTATATATAGACAAGGTTTTCGACTTGCAATTCTTCCTACTTTTTTTGCAATTTTAGGATAAATTGTGGGTATATTACGTTCCATAACCTCCATTAACCTTCACAATGTGATAGATTCAGGCTGTGATGGGCCTAGACAGGGGTGGGAAGCAGTAGAGGAAACTTACAGATAAGGATCCTTTCCTCTCAGACAGATTTCATCTTGTTCTTGTAAGAATTACAGAGTTACTAGGTTGGAAAAGACCTTTAAGATCATTGAGTCCAATATACCCATCCTCTACTAAACCATATCCCTGAGCACCTCATGTACCCATCGTTTAAATACATCCAGGGTCGGTGACTCAACCACCTCCCCAGGCAGCCTGTTCCAGTGCCCGATAACCCTTTCAGTGAAGAATTTTTTCCTAATGTCTAATCTGAACCTGCCCTGGAGCAACTTGTGTCCATTCCCCCTTGTCCTATCACCTGTTGCTTGGGTGAAGAGACCAACACATCTCTCTACAACCTCCTTTCAGGTCATTGTAGGCAGCAATAAGGTCTCCCCTCAGCCTCCTCCAGGCTAAAAAACCCCAATTCCCTCAGTCTCTCCTCATAAGGTTTGCTCTCCAGCTCCTTCACCAGCCTGGTTGCCCTTCTCTGTACACGCTCCAGGACCTCGATGTCTTTCTTGTAGTGAGGGGCCCAAAACTGAACACAGTACTTGAGGTGCAACCTCACCAATGCCAAGTACAGGGGCACAATCACTTCCCTGCACCTGCTGGCCACACTATTTCTGATACAAGCGAAGATGTTATTAGTCTTCTTGGCCACCTGGGCACACTGCTGGCTCATATNCTTCTTGGCCACCTGGGCACACTGCTGGCTCATATTCAGCCAGTTGTCAACCAACACCCCCAGGTCCTTCTCTGCCAGGCAGCTTTCTAGCCACTTGTCCCCAAACCTGTAGCATTGCACAGGGTTGT
>VZTU01026951.1:9268-40303 GCA_013400835.1 Zapornia atra | reverse complement strand
TTTCCCTTTCCCTTTCCCTTTTCAAATCACCCTTTTAGTTCTGATTTTGAAGCCCTTGCCAACACACAGGGCTGCTCACAGCTCAGGGAAGCAGGTATTGCTCAAAACCCACTCTCCTAACTCTCAGGCAGAGGAAGATCTTGGAAGAGAGAGCCAGAGGGTGCCCTGTGCTGCCAGCAGCTTTTCCTTTCTTTGCAGCTAAGGAGGCTTCAGCCCAGCAAACAACGACCTGGTTTTGCTGCCTGACCCTGTGTCAGCGTCCCAGGGCTCTGCCTGGGGGCTGGCTGAGGAGGTGGAAGACAGACTGTGACCATTACAGGAACAGAGAGCCTTGCAGGGTGTGGAACAGGGCTGGGAGAGCAGCCTGCAAGCCTGCAGGCCCCCTGTGCCTGCCACCTCCTCACTCAGAGGGACCTTCCCATTTCCATCCCCCTTTAGCCTGGTTTTAAAACCATTTATGGGACCTGACTCCTCCATGGCAAGGAAACATGGCACGTCCTAGTTCTTCAGATCTGGGCATCAGCACTGTCCTGATCTTAAGCCCCAGGTGAGTGAGTGACCACAAAGTCCTTCACTCCAGCCTGCTGCTTGGTTTGTTGCCTGGTAGTGTGGAACCAGAGGGCAGATGAGATGCATGTTGCACAGATGTCTTCAGAGCTTTTGGGTTCCCAAGAAAGCAGTCCTCCTGCATGGGGAGCATGGGGTTTACTCTGGAGATTTTGAAGGTTGGGTGTTACAAGGTGATCTAGTTACTCCATTCTAGGGGGATGGGTTAAAGCTGAAGGAAGGAAGGGTTAGATTAGATATTAGGGGGAAGTTCTTTGCAGAGAGAGTGGTGAGGGGCTGGAACAGGCTGCCCAGAGAGGGGGTGGGTGCCCCATCCCTGGGGGTGTTCAAGGCCAGGTTGGCTGGGGCCCTGGGCAACCTTGTGTAGCTCCAGGCCTGGAGGTTGGTGGCCCTGCCTGTGGCAGGGGGGTTGGAGCTCTGTGATCCTTGGGGTCCCTTCCAACCCATGCCAGTCTATGATTCTATGATTCCCATGTCATCAGTCCTCTGATCATCTATTGCTCTGCAGTACCTTCTGGAAGAGTGGTCAGGGTGCTGCTATACCAACACAGCACTTCCAGCTGTCAAACCTGTGGCTTCAGTTACATATTTGGTGCCAGGCATCAATGGAAACCAATGCAAGCAAGCTCCTGGCAGCAGAAGTCTCACCAAGAAGTCCATGCAAGATACTGGAGAGCACCTAAACACCAAAGGCAGAACCATGACAAACCTTCCTTAGCATCTGGAGTGAGACTCACCTGACCTGATTTATGGTCTGTCTAGATCTGAACTCATCACTGAAGTTTTTTCCAGAGAGAGTGGTGAGGGGCTGGAACAGGCTGCCCAGAGAGGGGGTGGGTGCCCCATCCCTGGGGGTGTCCAAGGCCAGGTTGGCTGGGGCCCTGGGCAACCTTGTGTAGCTCCAGGCCTGGAGGTTGGTGGCCCTGCCTGTGGCAGGGGGGTTGGAGCTCTGGGATCCTTGGGGTCCCTTCCAACCCAGACCATTCTATGATTCTATGATTCTAGTTCTCTTTCTCCCCTTGGCTGCATTAGCATCCCTAATGCTTCCCCATCAAGCCATCCTGTCCCTCATACTGCTTAGGCTTTGGGTGGGAGCTAGGATGGCAAATACCCAGCACTTTAGAGTTGAGCTGCTGCAGTCTGAAACCTCAAAGAAGAGCTTGCACACTGGTGTGTAAGGAAAGGTCAAAACTGGGTTAAATTTTACAGGCATCCCATATGCTGAGTTGTGACACTAGCCTGGAGATGGTCACAGCAACCCTGCCACAGTCCCTGGGGATGCTCAGGCTTCTTAGCTGGAGGATTGGTGGTTTGCTGGGTTTACATTTTCTTTTCTATTTTTGTTTTTTCTTTACCTTTGTATGAAGAGTGTTGAACCAATTTAGCTTTATTGTTTTTGTTTAAACAAATAGAAGGAACCAACCCAAAGCAAATACTTGATATGGAAGAACTTCAGCCTGAAGCCCATTAAGCCACTGGCACTGGAAACCAGTCTGAAATCAGGATCTTGTAATGGAAAGTGTTGGCTGACCTGATCTTGGAGCTCTTCTCCACCATGATGGGGCAGGGTAAGTGTGTCTGACATGCCTAATATGAATGTTCTGCTTTAAAATATCATATTGGAGTCTGTCTAGGGTACTTGAGGGAATGGGGACAGAAAAAAAGGGAAGAAAACCCACAGAAATCACCAGAAAGAGAGCAATTTGAATAGGAAAAGGAATAATCTAATCTAGGTGATCATTGAAAGCATTTCTCTCAGGCTACCCTACTCAGGGCTGGTGGGACTGGCTGGGATAGTCTTTAGGCACCAGGCTGTGTGAGTTCTCACCCAGAAAATCCTCCTAAAACCACTGCTCTTCAGGAAAAGAGTGTGATTGTCACCCCTAAGCAGGAAAGGGCTGTTTGTGCATACACAAAGCTCTCTAGACCTTGAACTCCTGCAGACATGGGTATCTTGCTGAGCAAGAGCTGTTCAGGCTGGTAGCACTGACCCTAGAGGCTCTCAGGCAGGAAAAGGGTGACTCCTAAATGTATTTCCCCCCCACCCCTAGCTAATTTGCCCAGTGCTGTATATCCACACACCCCAGTGTTCAGCATTACACCTGTCCCTAAATCTGCTTGGGAATTATCCAGTGAAGTCCAGCAAAAGGCTACCAAGATGATTCAAGGCCTGGAGCATCTCCCCTGTGAGGACAGGCTGAGTGAGCTGGGGCTGTTCAGCCTGGAGACAAGAAGACTCAGGGGGGACCTAATTAGTGTTTATCAATATCTTAGGCATGGGATGCAGGGGGAATTGGCCAGCCCCTTCTCAGTGTCTGTGGGGACAGGACAAGGGGCAATGGCTGTAAACTGGAGCACAGGGAGTTCCACACCAACCTGGGGCAGAACTTTTCCCCAGTGAGGGTGAGGGAGCCCTGGGACAGGCTGCCCAGGGGGTGTGGAGTCTCCTTCTCTGGAGAGATTCTAGCCCCGTCTGGACACCGCCCTGTGTGCCCTGTCCTAGGGACCCTGCTTTGGCAGGGGGTTGGACCCCATGGGCTCTGGAGGCCCCTTCCAACCCCTACAGCTCTGTGAGTCTGTGAATTGCTGGTCCAACCTCCTTTCCACTNCGGTTTCCTTGGGTCTCGCACCCGGGGTCAGAAGGGAAGGCTGCACTGCCTGGACTTGTGGGACTTGCTCTGGGTCACTTAGCTTTCATTTTTATTAGCATATAGAATCTCTCCTTCTCTGGAGAGATTCCAGCCCCATCTGGACCCCTATCTATGTAACATGAGATAGGGAGCTGCTTTGGCAGGGGGTTGGACCCGATGAGCTCTCGAGGTCCCTTCCAACCCCTGTGATTCTGTGATCTGAGACCCAGAAATCCTGCATGGAGGAAGGCATGTCTGCCCAGTAACAACCAGCAAACCTAAGCCATCGCTTGAGGTTCATTTTCAGCATTTGGCTCACAACTTCCCCCCTTATTTGGAGAACCATCTGGACACCGACCTGTGTGCCCTGTCCTAGGGACCCTGCTTTGGCAGGGGGTTGGACCCCATGGGCTCTGGAGGCCCCTTCCAACCCCTGGGATTCTGGGATTCTGTGATTCTATCATCCAACCTCCTTTCCACTCCTTCCTTTAAACTTCCCTCACCCTGAAGGCTCTGCCCCAGCTGCTCTGTGTTCATGTTTACTCTCTCAGGCTCTTCTGTACCCGAGTTGCTGGAGAAGGGCTGAGCTGGGAGCACCTCGGGTGCCGCAGTGGCTCCCCGGCACGGGAGGAGAAGCCCAGTTTAGGGGGGAAACACTTGACTGTGCAAGTGGAGAGAGCCAGACATGGGGACAAAAGGATGATAGAATCCATTCTGCAGATGGCCAGCTGTTCTGCTGCGGGGCTGCCCCGCTCCCCCCACAGAGGGTTATGCAAATGGGAGGCAGGCAGCTGGGCCTCCAGCCCAAGCGAGCCGTAAGCTGGGCTTTGTGACTGCTCGTTAGCACAGCCCTTGCTTGCACCCCCCATGCTTTGGGACAGAGCTTGCCCTTCACCAGCCAAAACTTCACCTTCGGCCCCACAATGGGGCATGCACAAAAGCTCCAAGTTCTTGAAGGGGAGGGTGTCTCTGGGTGTTTGTGTGTTGGATCCCCAAGCTCAGCCTGAGCGGCCTTTGTGAAGGAATGTGAGTTACACCCCCCCTGTCCACAGCCCTGTTGCTCCTTCCCTCCTGCCCCCATCTCTTTAGTGCAAGGAGGGAGGTTCTGTCTGAATCTGGGCAGAGGTATAAAACATTGTGATGTCTGGACAAGGCTCCAGCACAGCATGTTAACTGGTATCATGTTGGTGAGCCCCCCCCCCCTGTTTTGAGCCCCCCCATGATGTGCCAGGGCCCACAGGGCAGTGTACCCACCTGCTCTTTTTGCCCTGGTGCCAGGTTTGTTCTGCAACAGGGTAGAAAACTCCAGGTTTGCCCCTTGTTTGGGAGGGAAGTGGGTGGGTTACAGTGCACATGATGTTGGATGGCTTCAGGCCCCTTCCCATGGGCTTTCCAGCATGAGGCAGCTGGAGGACTATGAAATGAGGTCTCAGGTTTGGAGACACATTTTGGGGAGCAAGGGCTGGGTGCTCCCAGCCAGGAAGAGAGGCAGCCCTGGGCATGGAGCACCTTAGTGTGGATGGGGCAGGACGTCAGTCTGTATGTCTGTCCTGGCTCTGTGGAGCCCGTGGTGAGGAGGGGTGTGGCAGAACTGCAGGCTGGTTTGGCATCACTGGGGTACGGACTGATGGCCCTGGGCTGGCTGACACAGGGTGGGGGTGCCCATAGGCCTGTTCTGAAGGGCATCTGCCCCTTGCCTTCTCCCTGCCTGTTCCCAGGGCTTTCTTGGCCGTGCAGGGCTGAGAGGCAGGAGGGCAGCAGGAGTGATTCCTAGGAAACAGGAGGGCAGGGAGGAGCACGGGGTGCTGCCCTAGGAGACCGGCCAAGAGCGATGTGCTGCTGCGTGCTGGCACGGGCTCCTGCAAGAGCAGTGCCTGGAACCCAGCGATGGTGCTGGGCCCCCTTTAACCCCATCCCACAGGCTCTGGTCCTGCTGTCAGCTTGCTGGCTCCCCTCCAGTCGCTGCAGAAACGCTGGCTGAGTTTCTCATCCTTTGCCAGACTCGTATTGGTGCCAGGGAGTAAAAGTTCCCACCCACTGTGGCACAGGCACCTCTCATTTTGCTGTCACACCTGCATGGTTGTGAAACACATGGCTCCTGTTCCTGGAAAGCATGCCATGCATCTCCACTGCCACCAACCCCCAATGGGCAACAGGTTACAGGTGCCCCAAGGGCAGGAGGCAGATGCTGCAACAGCCACATGGATTCCCTGCATCCTTCTTTTGGGCAGAGGTGGGAGAGGGGCTGGAAAACTAGGAATGGCAATTCATCTGGCTGGAGGCTAAGCACTTCAGGCAGTGTTGAAATCCACCCCTGCAAACTTTGAACTGCAATTAGTCATGTAAATTGTCAGGCTCTTGAGTGTTTAACTGCACTGTTGGGAGTCAGGAGGGACTGACAGGCAGTGGGGGCTCATGAGGGGCTGGGGAGAAGCTGCTTGTGGTGAGGTGTTTGTGGGGGAGGAAGGTTGTCTCCAATAGTCAGGTTGGTAGATGGGTTTCCAAAGCCAAACAGCAGTTCATGGATAAAATAAATGGAAGAGGTCTCACCTTTAAGACTCTGAGCTGTGCTGGAGCACAGCACCTCTCCAAGGAGGAATGTGCTGCACCTGGCAGTGGTATCTGCCCTGTGTAGCAACACCTTGAGGTGTGTGGTGAACATTATTCTCCCATGGTCTTCCCATCCTAAATGCTTGTTGAGTAACTTGATGCATCTTTCAGATCCTCTCTATGCCCTGCTGGGGAGCAACCCAATGAGGTGGAGGCAAAGCATCAAGAAAAACCTCATTGTCCTCTGCAGGGAGGAGGTGCTTTTTCCCAGAATGACCCATCAGGTGTTTGAAACCAGACTCATGCTCCATCTCTCACTCTCTCACCAGAAAATTGGGGCTTCTATTGATGCTAATTCTTGCAAATAGCTTTTACTGTCTTAATTTTAATGCCTTTTGCAAGTAGTCCATCTAAATATTTAGCTGATTCCTATGGAGACAGTCCAGGCTATTGCAAAAACAATATGCCTTCCTAGGAGGTTTTTACTGTCTGGTAGTTGTTGTCCAATCTTTTCAGATGTATTTAGAATCATAATTATTTCTCTCATTTTTTGGAGGGTTTTTTTAATCTCCCTTGTAAAGGCAATGGGAGGTCTGACTGGTGGAGAAACCCCATTCTCCTCTGGTCAGGTTAGTGACTAGGTGCAGGGAATTCATGATGACCATAACACGTCCTGGCTGAGACACTCTGTGCATCAGCCTGTGCTTTCCAGTCTGGAAGCAATTCAACCCCCTGACATAATTTTTTGCAGCTGGGGTAGAAATATCCTTATTTTCCTGACAACAGGACCACCAGGATGATTCTGAGCTGTGGATAGCAAGGGAAGACTTCCTCCCAGAAGCTCTGCTCTCCTAATTACACCTGCTCAGACACTACAGTACCAACACACACAATTTCCACTGCGATCTGGAGTCTGTGCTCAAGTCCTGTGTTCTACCTAACTGTTGGGGCTGTTATCTTGAAACAAAGAGAGGCTGAGGGAGCTGGGCTGGTTCAGCCTGGAGAAGAGAAGGCTGTGGGGGGACCTCATTGCAGCCTGCCAGTCCCTGAAGGGAGCAGAGGAACAGGAGGGGAATCAGCTTGTTCAAAGGGCAGAGACTGGCAGGACAAGGGGGATGGGTTAAAGCTGAAGGAAGGGTTAGATTAGATATTAGGGGGAAGTTTTTTCCAGAGAGAGTGGTGAGGGGCTGGAACAGGCTGCCCAGAGAGGGGGTGGGTGCCCCATCCCTGGGGGTGTTCAAGGCCAGGTTGGATGGGGCCCTGGGCAACCTTGTGTAGCTCCAGGCCTGGAGGTTGGTGGCCCTGCCTGTGGCAGGGGGGTTGGAGCTCTGTGCTCCTTGGGGTCCCTTCCAACCCGTGCCAGTCTGTGATTCTATGAAACAGACCCTGGAACCTGTGTCAGAGCTGGGGATTCTCCCTCCAGTCTCCCTCCCACGTTGCCCCTCTGCTGTATGGTGCTGGTCCTCAGGGCTTTTACCATCGGGCATGTTCTCTTGCTCGATTTCCCCGGCAGGACCCTGAAGCACCTTAGTTAAGAGTTCCTTTCTGTAACTGTAACACAACCCTCACTGAACAGATTTTCTGCATGGTTTTGTAGCCTGGTTAATGCCTTTTAGATCTCCCTGCTCGGGCCGGAGGCTGGTGAGGCCTGCCTGCCTCCTTTAGGCCTGCTCAGCCTCAGCCAGGCCCGGGCTTCGGTTGGGGCGGTTTAACGAACGCCAGCGCTGCTGCCCTCATTGTGCTGCATTGTTTTTGTGGGTGTCTGCACCTTTCAAGCCAGCTCCAATTAGAAGCAGGGAGAAGGGGGGTGGAAGGGGGGGAGTGGGGGAGAAGAGAGGGAAAGAAAGGAAGTACATAGAGGCCAAATGATTCGGCTTTCAGCAAATCCACAGCCTGTTTATCAGACAGATGGAGGCACGCAGTGGATGGCTTTGCTGCAGCCTGGCCTCTGAGCAGGTGGGTATTTTGGAAACGATGAGCAGTTTGCCCCCCTCTTAATTCGTGGCCCTGCAGCTTACACCGGACATATGTTGATTACAACTTGACTCAGCTCCTGCTGTTGCAGGAATCAGAACGTGTCCACCCCCATCACACACACACCCCCCCCCCCAGGCTTTAAAAAGAAATTGCTGGAATAAAAACAAAGAGGAAAAGTTACAGACACTTGTTGCATTGGAGTGGGAAGGACAATTGAGGGTTCAGAACCACCCAGGCATGATTTCACTTAAGTACTAATTGCTGAGTGCCTTTCATTAAGAGACCATCGAGGTTGTCCCAGCAGCGTTTGGAACGTAGATGCAGATGGGCAGATGGCCCTTTGCTGTAGTACAGGCAGACACATCTAGTGTTACAGATGGATTATTATGTTGATTCATGGCTAAAAGAAAAACTTATTTCACAATAGGGCATTCGTTTGAGCACAGTTCCATCTTGAGCTTATGTTTGTCCTCAGTATTGCCAGCTTTCACTCCATGAAACAGTTTTCAATCAGCAAGGCTAGTGTTTCCCCTTCTGTGCTGCAAAAAGAGAAAGAAAAAAGTTTAAGAGCCTGTCTAAGAGTAAAACAAGTCCTTTTGGGAACCCAGAAGATGCTTTATAACTTCAACTGCTGCTGGGCACAGAGGGCAGCTTTGTCTTTTTAACCCATGCTGATCGTCACTAGGTCAAGTCCTCCAACACGACTGGGTTAGGAGAAAGATCTGGGATAGACACATCATGTTGTCCTCATGGAAGAAGCATCAGTTTGGAGCTCAAGGTAACTTGTCTGGAAGACATTTTAGCCTCAAGCACCGGCATAGCTAAAAATTCCTGCTCCACCCTTTAGGAGGGATGAACATGGTACTTCCACAATGAATGCTGCAGTGTGTCTGTAACAATTGCATGGGGCCTGTCTAATTATTTCAAAGGATGCCTTGTGCCATGTGGGGACAGAGGCAATGTGAGTCCTGCCCTATCCCATGTCCAAGAGGAACAAGACAAAGAAGCAAGTGGATGGTTGGATTGTGGCAGATCATGGCTCTTCTCAGGCTGTTGCCAAACCCAGCTTCAGGCTACCCCCATGGTGGTCTTTCTGGGCTGCACGTTTTGTCAGAGCCTTGTCAAGGGCAGTGCTTTTTCCCAGGACATACCCCGTGGGACACTGGAGCTGTGGGGGGAGGAGAGTGAAGTAGCAGCCTCCAGAGTCACTTGTCACCAGCTTCCTTGCAGTTGTGACAAGAATAGCACTCTTATTTCACACTGTTTCCAAAGAAAAAAAGGAGAGAGGGAAAAGAAATCTCATTTTCTGCTTGACCCTGGTATCTTGATGGCTGAACTTGTACCCATTAGAGAAACTCATCTCCTGCTGCTTATCTACCCAGCCTTTGTAACTTGGTGTTGTCATCCTGAGCAGAGCTCTACCAGAGGTTTGGCCAACAAGAGAAAAGTAAACAGAAGATGAACTCAGAGATATGAAATCTGGAGCTACATCTGCTGCAAACAATGTTATTGTAAAGCTGGCTGGCACTGCAAGCTTTCATAAGCAGCAGCAGCAGCTCGAACAATAAGAGCAGGAACAGCTGAGGTATGTGCCACTGAGGTTGTGTCACTCTTCCTAACAGTCTGTCCTGAGATCACACCTTTTCTCTCACTCTTTACAAGGTGTGGTTTGCACACCCACAACCCACGGGAGGTCTGGGGAGTTAATAATCCTCTCTGATGAGTGATGGTTCTCCAAATAAGGGGGGAAGTTGTGAGCCAAATGCTGAAAATGAACCTCAAGCGATGGCTTAGGTTTTACTGGTTGTTACTGGGCAGACATGCCTTCCTCCATGCAGGATTTCTGGGTCTCAGATCACAGCATCATAGGGGTTGGAAGGGCCCTCCAGAGCTCATCAGGTCCAACCCCCTGCCAAAGCAGCTCCCTATCTCATGTTACATAGATAGGGGTCCAGATGAGACTTGAATCTCTCCAGAGAAGGAGACTCCACACCCCCTGGGCAGCCTGTCCCAGGGCTCCCTCACCCTCACTGGGAAAAAGTTCTTCCCCAGGTTGGTGTGGAACTCCCTGTGCTCCAGTTTACAGCCATTGCCCCTTGTCCTGTCCCCACAGACACTGAGAAGGGGCTGGCCAATTCCCCCTGCATCCCCTGCCTAAGATATCTATAAACACTAATTAGGTCCCCCCTGAGTCTTCTTCTCTCCAGGCTGAACAGCCCCAGCTCACTCAGCCTGTCCTCACAGGGGAGATGCTCCAGGCCCTTCATCATCTCCGTAGCTCCTCTGGACTCTCTCCAGGAGATCCCTGGCTTTTTTATCCCAGGGAGCCCAGCACTGGACACAACACTCCAGGGGCCTGATCAGGGCAGAGCAGAGGGGGAGGATCCCCTCCTGTGACCTGCTGCCCACACTCCCCCTGATGCCCCCCAGGATCCCATTGTCTCTCTCAGCCCCCAGGACACACTGCTGGCTCATGGCCAACCTGTCACCCACCAGGACCCCCAGGTCCTTCTCCACAGAGCTCCTCTCCAGCAGCTCATCCCCCAGCCTGTCCTGATTCCAGCAGTTATCCCTCCCCAGGTGCCAGACTCTCCCCTTGCTCTTGTTGAATTTCATTCGATGTGTCTGGACAGTCATTAAACAGCTGAGCATCTGGTTCAAAGCTCACCCCAGTGAGACCTGCTCAATGTCTGGGTTCAAGTAGCCCCCACCAGTACCTGTGCATGAGGTTTGGTGGGACTGGAGCTGCTGGGGACTCCCAGCAGCCTGTAGATAAGGGAGATCTCCAGTAAATGCACAGAACGCTCACCTGTGGTTGCAGGACAGACAACCATGGAAGTCAGCAGAATTTAGGATAGACACACTTGAAATACTGGGAAAAAATGGTTGCATAACACAAAGCAAGGTTGCCTAACACTGGGAATGGGATACAGTGCTTAGACCAGAAAATGACCTTTTAGTTTTAGTTTCTAAATGACATTGAGGGGCATTATGCAACAGTTGCCCTGTCTGTAAAACAGGGGAGTTGCTATTTACCTACCTGCCCAGGATGTGAGTCCTCAATTAATATTTGCAAGGCAGTTGGAGGACTTTGGATGAGTGGCCCTGCAGGTACAGAGCTGGGTACTGTGGTTTCCTCACCATGGGGCCAGGCAGCAGCCAGTGCCTCCACGTGCCTGCACACAACCATGCGTGCCCACAAATGCCTTTCCTTAAGGAATGGGGTGGTTTCCAAGGGGCAAGAAGCACAGCTTGTTGTTAGGTGGTTAACCTGACCCTGAAACACCTCAGACCTACATTTTGTGGTCATGCTGGGGATGCATGGATCAAAGCAGCGAATGGTTTCTGTACTGGCTGTATGAGGCTGGGCTGGGTGACTGTGGTGGGTCTTCTCCTTGGTCTCAGTGAATCTGTGCATCCTGTCACAGCATGTAAATGTAGGTGCTGGAAGATGCCAGTTATATCTAACAGCACTGATTTCAGTGGTCCCCACCTCCTCCAGCTGGCTGATGCTTCCCAGTGTGACGTTCTTTCCCAGGCTCTGTGGGAGGCTGCAAAGAGGAGTGATTCTGTAGACAAGGGAAGAAGCTGTTTGGGGCAAGGTTTGGTAGAAAGTCTTTGCCTTTCAGCAGCTCCTGCTGTGACTTTTATGACCTGATTTTTCCAGGAGCCTCTAAGTTCTGGGGAAATTACAGGCCACTTATTTGCCACGTCTAAAGGGGATTTGAGCTCATCTTTGAAAATCTGGCCCAAGTATTTCTTCTACAATTAAAAAAGAGAAAAAATTCTAATTCTTAAGAGTTGTCAAAGAAATTCTAGAGCCTTTGTTATCTGAGGCACAGCCCTTGAGACTTCTCACGTCTGTACTTTGCCAAGAGGCAGTATCTTCCCATATGGCTCAGGAAAACAAGGCAGTCAAAGCAAAGACTGGGGGAATCATAGGACAGCAGCGATAACATCTTCTGCAGGGTTTATAGTGATCTCACTGCTTTGCACTGTGATTTAGTTGACTGTTTCTTGAAAAAGAGTGAAGAAGTCAGGAGGAGGTGGGGGGCAGGGAGAAGGACCAGGCAGCCCATCAGTTTGAGGAAGAAGCCAGCTCTTGCTAGGAGCTTGTTCAATGCTTCCTCTGTAGGACAGAGACTCCCAGCTCTCTGCAAAGGACAGGCTTGAGCTGGCAACAAGCTGGGAGGTCTCTGAAGGTGGGAGAGAACATGAGCACTGGGGCTCTGCTGCCTTTGAAACCACCTTTGTGCAAGCAGGAACAGGAGCTTTCCTGCAAAGAAAAAGGTAGGTCGGTGTTTCACAGAGAGAGCTGATGAGAGCAAGTGGTTTGCATTCAAACTAGGAGATGAAGAGGTGTCTAAATTGCCTTGTATGTATCCAGGTCAGGATGTGAAAAGGGGAGATGTTTTCTCCTCTGCTTCCTGTAAGATCCAGAAGCAGCACCTGTGAAGCAGCGGTCATGTTCATGTTTGGTTGGGTCCCATCCACCCTGGATGAGGTTTCTTTTTCTCTAGGTGATTAAAGCTAAAGGAAGGAGGTTTAAATTGGATACTAGGGTATTTAAATTGGATACTAGAAGGCTGTGGGGGGACCTCATTGCAGCCTGCCAGTCCCTGAAGGGAGCAGAGGAACAGGAGGGGAATCAGCTTGTTCAAAGGGCAGAGACTGGCAGGACAAGGGGGATGGAGTGAAGCTGCAGGAGAGAAGGGTTAGATTAGATATTAGGGGGAAGTTTTTTCCAGAGAGAGTGGTGAGGGGCTGGAACAGGCTGCCCAGAGAGGGGGTGGGTGCCCCGTCCCTGGGGGTGTTCAAGGCCAGGGTGGCGGGGCCC
This sequence comes from Zapornia atra, assembly GCA_013400835.1. Lineage (NCBI taxonomy): Eukaryota > Metazoa > Chordata > Aves > Gruiformes > Rallidae > Zapornia > Zapornia atra. The sequence continues at coordinate 27,742 of VZTU01026951.1, read as the reverse complement.
CTGGGCAACCTTGTGTAGCTCCAGGCCTGGCGGTTGGTGTCCCTGCCTGTGGCAGGGGGGTTGGAGCTCTATGATCCTTGGGGTCCCTTCCAACCTAGCCCAGTCTATGATTCTATGATTCACTTCATCTACAGCCCTCATCCTCCTTTCCTCCTTGCAGAATCCCAGTTTGCAAGCTGTCGGCCTCACCGCATAAAGGAAGATGCTGGCTCAGTGTGTTAAGACCATGCTGAACATTTATAGTATAGAATACAAAAAAAAAAAAAAAAGTAAAGGTGAAATGTGCAGCCCAGGGCTCCTGGTTCTTTCTTGTGTGCTCCTGGGAATGGAATTTTTGCCCATTGGACTCTGAGCTGTTCTAAAAAGCCCAGAACAAAAGCTGATCTTAAAAGTGATCCGCAAAGGAATAAATGGCAGGCTCGCTCTTTGTTATTCATGTGTGGTGCTCAAAGAGCTCTTGAAATGGTTGGGATTTTCTGTGGACATTTTCTTTCTTTAATGCTGCTTGAGGTTTGGGGGGTTTGCCTATTTGTTTTAGCAGTGGCCCAGGCATATGTCCCTCCTGAAAAACATTATGGCTGGCTTGGAAACCCGCACATGAATGACGTCAGGAGACACATGTGAGTGAAACGGGCAGAAATGGGACAAGCTGAGTGGTTTGGTGGGGGGGTGAGTGTGTGTGATACTCTCCAAGAGGCAGCCTGGCCTTTGTCTCTTACTTAATTTTATTCCTGCCTGCCCTGTGCTCTCTGCCACACGATTTATGCACTGAATCATGTTCAGCAGCCGTATTCACAAGCTGGCATAAATTTATTTTCATCTGCTGGCCAATTACACCAACTGCCTCAACTGTTGTTTATTTTCTTCTGTTGCATCCTCTTGAGTTACTGTTAACAGTGTCCCTTTTGAGTAGAGATGGGCTTTTTGGCACAGGGGCCTGTCGGCCTGCCAAACTAATGGACCATATCTGTTATCTAACTAGTTGTAAAGGCTCCAGTTTCAGGACAGCTTGCAGTTGCTCTGGCCACCTGTAGTGCATTGGCAGGGGTGGAGACCGCTGCCCGTGCGGGACGTGTCACCCCATCTCAAGAGTGTCCTTTGGCACCAGCTTGCTCTCAGGGGGGAACACTTATGAGTCTTGCCTTGGAAAACAACTGCCCTTCTGTGGCTTAGAGTCTCTCACCTCCTTGGGGTGGGCGGCATAAGTCTGGCTGTGCATGAAGGACCAGCAGGTTCCCTGCGTACAGCTGCTCTGGAGGCTGCTCCTCTGCCCAGAGAGGGACCTGACCATGGGGAGGCTCCCTGGATGCCCAGGACTGGGGGAGCAGTTAAATTAAATGAGGAATTAAGCAGCCTGAAAAGCAGAATAGGGTAAGGATGCCTTTCATGCAATGCAGCTAGGGCTCTGTCCCATTTTGGGTTCTACCTTGAGTAGTGGTGCCAGCAAGGATGGGGTCCTAGCTTTGAAGGATGCTTTGAGCATTCAGTGCTTGTTCCCTGAAGGATCTCCTCCAATTCCTTCTCTTAGCTTTGTAGAATATGCTGGGTTTTGGCCAACAAAGGCTATTTGTGCCTTGCCTACATGCAAATCAGGGGCCAACTCTGCTTAAATCACCCCTGACTTGCAAAATGCTCCAGCCATCTGAAAATGACTCTGTCACCTTCCTGTCTCTCTGGCCCCATTTGCTCTGTTTGCTGTCAGTTGTTTACTGTCTGCCTTGGAGACTTATCTGGGAATTGGAAAGCTGAGCCATCTCCTTTCTTTCCCGACAGGCAGGGTGTCCCTATGCCAAGGAGATGTAACAGGGTGCCAGAGGACTACAGCCTTCCTGAGTCACAGCTAGAGCAAAGGGGCACTGCACTGAGACCATGTGCTGATGTCGGACTTGGGAGGAGGCTTTCAGACCACAGCCTGCATTTGCAGGGCTGGCATTTGGGAGGAAAATGTTCTCTTGCCAGTCAACAGAGTGTCTTTGAGCTGTACTTGCTCACACATACACTCCTTGTACCATGAGGATGGTTTGTGTGGTCACCTTTTATTGTAGGTGCCTCACCCTGCCAGCAGCACCACCTCATGTGACAAAGAGCAGCGCTCTGCATGCCTCACAGGATCACAAGGTTGGAAAAGACCTTTTAAGATCAAGTCCAACCATTCCCATCCTAAGCTAAACCAGATCCCTCAGTACCTCATCTACCCTTTGTTAAACACACCCAGGGAAGGGGACTCAGCCCCCTCCCTGGGCAGCCTGTGCCACAGCCCCACAACTCTGCCAGGGAAGAACTTTTCCCTCCCATCTGAGCTGCCCCTGCCCTGGCCCAGCTTGAGCCCATTGCCCCTTGTCCCATCTCCTGTCCCCTGGCTGAAGAGACCCTCGCCCACCTCTCTGCACCCTCCTGGCAGGGCAGGGGAGATGGGGAGAAGGCCTCCCCTCAGCCTCCTCTTCTCCAGGCTGAACACCCCCAGCTCCCTCAGCTGCTCCTCAGAGGATTTGCCCTCCAGCCCCTTCCCCAGCCTGGTTGCCCTTCTCTGGACTTGCTCTGGGACCTCCATGTCCTTCTGATGGTGAGGAGCCCAGAACTGGACACAGTACTCAACCGAAAGCTTTTGTTTTCTTGCTCTGGAGCGAGTGGCAGGACGTGCAAGCAAAGCCAGGCCTCACGTTGCTGGCTTTGGAACCATTGCCTCCTCCCAAGCACTCGAGGCTGTCTGGAGCAGAGGTTGTTCTCCAGGCTCATCTGTAGCCCTCAGCAAACTTCCCATAAACAGGAAAAGAGCCCCAGGGAGGACAGCAAGACAGAAATCAGCCCTGCTCTGATCTTTTGTTCTCCCCCTCTCCTTTTGTCTTAAAAGGAACAATGCGTCGCTTGATTTGTTGCACTGAGAGCTGCCAGATGGAAGTAAAACTCCTTCCTTCAGGAGCGCGGGCCTCAGCAAGGCCCGCGGCAGGCAGGCAGCCCGCCGCACGGCCATGGCCAGGCCCTGCTTGCGGCTGAGGGAATGCCACCTGCCGGACCCGCTCCCTGACTGCAGCTGAGGCGCTTGCAACGTTGCTCCCTGAGAGAGGGAGGTAGAGACAACCCCGCTCGCTGCCTGTGAGAGGGCTCCTCCAGCCCTCCCCGGGGACACAGGACCTCACCTCAGCGAGCGAAGGGGAAATTAATTTAATATAGGAAGTTTCACCTAAACATGAGGAGGAGCTTCTGTGCTGTGAGGGTGGCAGAGCCCTGGGACGGGCTGCCCAGAGAGGCTGTGCAGCCTCCCATCTCTGGAGACGTTCAAACCCTGTCTGGACGCAGTCCTGTGCAGTCTGCTCTAGGTGATCCTGCCCTGGCAGTGGGTTGGACTAGATGATTTCCAGAGGGCCCTTCCAACCCGTATCATTCTGTGATTCTGTAATCAGGGGTGGGAGGTCCAAAAGGTGCTAGGAAGTGACAAGGACCTTGGGCTCTCTGTCTGGGGCATGTTCTCTGTCTCAGGCTTTCCAACCCAGAAGAGAACGAGGAACCCTACCTGAGGCTTAGACAGCATGCAGGGCAGTGTTTCAGCCCGGTGTCGCTCTTTGTTTTGCTTCCTTCTATAAAGTCTTCACTGCTGTGAAGGGAGGAAAACCTTATTTGAATCAAATGTTTTCTCCAGCTTTTCACTGTAGACCCCCTCCATGCTTGCTGGCAGCCTCCCCAGGAGCCAGAAGGCAGTGGGGAAACCCTCCCTTGTGCTAATGAGGTTTGTCTTGCTCTGAGAAGGCAATAGGCCAGGGGCTACATGGCAGCAAGTAGCTTTCTCAAAGCTGATCCCTTAAAAAATCAAAGAAAAGGGCCGTTCCTTTTCTACGTGGTCTACTCCTGGCTCTTCAAGGCCACTGAAAATGTGGACAGATGAGGACATGAGTGGTGCGGTGCAGTGTTTGTCCTGGCCATAGGAGACATAGTCTAAAGATAAAGATACTGAACTGGAACAAGAAGTAGGAGTCAGATCTCTGCTGAATGCCTGAATTACTAAGTCTCATGTCTATCTACCTGGCATCATTCTAGCCCCATGAGTCTTTCCTGCGTTGGGCCAACTTCAAGTGGACATGCCTTGATTCAGTAGTGCCAGTACCCCTGTGTATATCACACCTTCCTGCAACATGGGGATTTACATCTTTTCCAGGTGGAGGAGAAATCTGGTTTGTCATGTCCTGGGTGAGCTCCAGCCAGTGGACTGTACCACACAATGCAGCTTGAGGCCAAATTTTCAGACTGTAATGCCTTCTGTAACTCACTTTCATCACTTGGGGCTGCACCCACAGATGATTCTGACTCCTTTTTTGCAGATCAAGTACCATTGGAACCATCATGGGAGTTTTCTTCCAAGTCTCCTTCCTTCCACTCCTCCCCAGAATCCCAAAGGGGTGTGTGAGGTTTTAGATCCTTTAGTGTCTGCAAGGTGCTTGGCTGAGGACAGCCACACCATGAGGTGATTACACATTGTGCACACCTCAGCGGGGGTGAGGTGGTTAATGACTAACGTGTAAAACTGCTCAGTGCATGAGTGAACTGAGTAGGTGTTTTCAGAAACAGCTGGGCCAGTTTCCCCTGTCAGGATGGGCTTGGGTGCTGGCCAACTTTCCTGTCGCACTCTCTGTTTGCAAAGCTTTGTGGGGTTGAGTTTTGGTTTCTGCAACCTGCAAGGCACAACTGAAGCTCCAAAGTGGGATTGCTTGGTTTTGCAGGACTCTATACCAGCCTTTTATTATTCTGTAAGATGCTGAAGTTGAAGCACGACCATCAAGAAGCTCCAACCTGTGACTTAACACGTTGATTATACCATGAAGAGAAGCTCAAATCCATTTGGATGGTGCTCATCACACCAAGACTTTAAGAATCTATACGTACTGTTTGCAAAGTGGGACTTGGGGATGGGTGGGAGTCACTAACTTGACTATTTTGGCATCCTAGCTTTTAATGTCCTATGTCTTAAATGTATGAAAGTCTTCCTGGAGAGGACTGTCCACTAAATATGAATTTATTCAGCTGCCACTAAAACATCTGACAGTTATAACAAGGTCTTTTTTGATCTAAGAGTTTTTCTCTCACTGGACTCGTTAACTGGGAACAGTAACAGGCAAGACAGAGTTCGTGTACCAGCCCCAGTTTGGTCCATGCAATATAGTGTCCTGTCTACTGCTCTTGGAACACAGACTTTGTCCTCCAGGCTGTTGAACCCATCACTTCCCCTCATCATGATATTTCTGGAGACAGAGGAGACTTCTGGAGTGATTTTTTTTTTCCCTTACGAAACTGGAAACAGGAGTTCCTGTTCACTGATAATATTCATAAGTCATCAGTAAATGGCATGAAACTGGAACCCCTGCCCTTCCTGACGCCACTGAAAGACTCTGTGGTTGTTACAGTCCCATCATGAGGCCTGTGGGTGTGAAAGATGCCACTTGCTTGGAATGGTTTTTCATTTATTCCTATCACACCGAGGCACCTGTGACTCAGAGGTCTATCTCTGGCTTGCTTTCCTCTCACTCTACATCTACAGACTGAAATGGGGGTGTTTCTGGTAGACCTTGTCAGATGATGAAGGGCCTGGAGCATCTCCCCTGTGAGGACAGGCTGGATGAGCTGGGGCTGTTCAGCCTGGAGAGAAGAAGACTCAGGGGGGACCTAATTAGTGTTTATCAGTATCTTAGGCATGGGATGCAGTGGGAAATGGCCAGCCCCTTCTCAGTGTCTGTGGGGACAGGACAAGGGGAAATGGCTGTAAACTGGAGCACAGGGAGTTCCACCCCAACCTGGGGCAGAACTTTTCCCCAGTGAGGGTGAGGGAGCCCTGGGACAGGCTGCCCAGGGGGTGTGGAGTCTCCTTCTCTGGAGAGATTCCAGCCCCGTCTGGACACCAACCTGTGTGCCCTGTCCTAGGGACCCTGCTTTGGCAGGGGGTTGGACCCCATGGGCTCTGGAGGTCCCTTCCAACCCCTGTGATTCTGGGATTCTGTGATGTATATAATTTGGCCATCTCAGAAGGAAATACCTACATGACCTCAGGCTGCTAATTGCCCTGTCCTCTGCACACATCATGGGTGGCATCTGGGTGCACTGGTGTGAAATGTAAATAGTCGTGCTTTCTGCAAGGAACCTAAGCCAGGGCTAGGGGGAATGCAGCCTACAGATGGAACAGCTGGTTGCTGGTGCCATCACATCTGAGGCCGTGTTCCTCCATCAGCTCTTTTCAAGCTGAAGAGTTGATGCAGTCACCTGGCATACAGCTCACTCTGCAGTTCTCTGACCAGCGTTGCCCTCCACACTACCTTTTGTAGCTTTGCTAGTGGGAAATGCTGACCAGGGCTGCCTCAAATTGCCAAAATTTGAAGGTGTGCAATGGGGCTTTTTTTATTTTGTTCTCTGCCCTTCTCTGACAATTCCTGTCAACTTTCACAGCTGCCAAGCTGGCATTTTTAGACACTTATTCACAATTGCTTCAGCCCTTTTTCTATGTATGGCTAGGAGGATTTCTCCCACATACATAAATCTGTGCTTATTGACCCTGAGTTTTAACTGTGGTTTTCATTGCCTGGTTACTCAGTGTCATGAGATCCCCCCACAATTACTCACATTCAGACTTAGATCTGAAAATCCTGGATAACTTTTAGCACTTGATCACTGGCCGTTTTATCTTTCCATTCCCTTTCCAGATCACTGTGATTGCACTAAACAGCTGAAATTCCAGCCCAGGTTACAAGGTGTTGAGGGATTTTCCAGAAACTCTTCTTCTATTACATATGTCAGAATGTGTATATATACAAAAATACACAGATATATGTACACACACTTCCATATGTGTACATGGATATTGTTATTTATACCTCCTTTTAATTTCCTGTGGTTTAATCTGCTATGAGTTCATGATAATTCATGACAATAATTTCTTTAGAGCCTTTACCAGCTGTCAATGCTCTTTCTAAACCCAAGTGTAATGAATCAACCAAACTACCCTGTCCCTCAATTCTGGCAATCCCTCCAAAATAGCTACTAGATTTCTGAGCTAAGCTACGTGGACTTCTATTGATTGATGGGTCCATTGATCTATCTGTTCACAGAATCATTGACTGGTTGAAAGGGACCGCTGGAGGCCTCTAGTCCAACCTCCCATGCAAAGCAGGGCTGTTGCTATGTCTGCTCAAGTCTTGAAAACCTCCAAGGGTGGAGTTTCCACCTCCTCTGCAGTTACAGGACCCAGAGTTGCCAGTTTGAGCCTCTTGAACTGCGACTTGGGTACTTCTACTACCCTTTATTACTTGCTTTACCCTTTGCCTCTGCCAAGAAGAGTTTTGTTCCATTATTTATTGCTCTTCTTCCAGTAGTTTGCATTTGGGGACTTCCCATCCTTGGAGATACTCAAAACTGGAGCAAACAGCTCTGAAGTTGACCCTATTTCAAGCAGGGGTCGGAGTAGTGGTCTCCAGAGGTCCCTTCCAACCTAAATTATTCCACAATTTTACAGTTAGGCTGGACTCTTAACAGTAGGTTTCTCCACAAGGGACTTCAGTCCAAGGTGACATATTAGGTGTCATCTACTAAAGCACGATTCTGGCACCCCAGGTATTGTTTGGGAATTTTTCAGGCAGGTCTATTTAAGAGCCCCTCGTAATGTGAACACACCAGCACAGGACATGGTTTTCAAGCATTTCCTCTGTGTGTTTGGGTGGTGTTGCTGGGATGTGCCTGTCTTGAGAAGAAGAGGCTGTAAACTGTGTTCTGCCACTCTCTTCTCTTGGCTTGCCAAGTTTTGTATCTAGGGCTTGTGATAATAAAATGGTGACTGGAAAACAAACCTCGTGTTGGCCCTTACCAGGAGGGCATTCTCTTGAAGATAAAGACCTGGAAGGCAGCACAGTAGGAGCAGTGAATCCTATCAGAGAGAGCAGCAAAACCCTTAAATGCTGAAATAATTCAGCATCTGCTCAGAGCAAGAACTATCCATATAAAAGACACTAATCTGTTATAGACTTGAAGGTTGGAAGGGATTATGATGATCTTTCAGTCTGACCTCCTACCTGATTCAGACCATAAGATATCATTTTGCATCAAGCTCCTAGCTCCCAAAGGAGCTTAAAAAAGGCATCCCCTCTTGACTGAAGGACCCCATTTTTGGGAGATAAGTTTATCCTCAGTATGGTTATCCTCAGTAAGGTTACCCTGCTAGCTGGGAGAAATATTGTCTGTTTCAGTGCTTTATTTCAGTGCTTTATTTCAGCTTTCACCCACTGGGATTCCTGATACCAGGTTTGGTTTGTTGGTTTATTTGGGTTTATTTTGAGGGGTGTCCTGAAATAAGGGGAAGTTTAGCTTCCAAAAAGAATTTTGATCCACTTTTTTACCTTCCCTAGTACCCAGAAGAACTATTTCTGTCTGGGTTCTAGACATTTCAGGTAACCTTGACCTTAGCTTGTTGCTGCTAACAGTGATCCTCTGTAAAACAGATAAGACTACTTCCCTCCCTGGCACAGGTGTTGGCTGGGGGGGGTGTGGAAAAAAGCCCATTAACATTTCTCAAATGCTATAGTGGGAGGCAAATACTAAGTCAGTCAGAGATCAGAGGCTGGATGTTGCATTCCAAAATATGGTTTAGTGCAGCTATCTTACCCACTGGAAACCAACTTCTCTGATATTGCTAGAGGATATGGGCTGTGTTTTCATACATGGGCATTTTTCTGGATCAAAAGACATCATCTGAAATCATTTGTGCCCAGCAGTAATTGGATACACAGGAAAGAGAGAAGGTATTTGGGGACTGTAGGGGTTCATAGAATCATAGACTGGTCTGGGTTGGAAGGGACCCCAAGGGTCACAGAGCTCCAACCCCCCTGCCACAGGCAGGGCCACCAACCTCCAGGCCTGGAGCTACACAAGGTTGCCCAGGGCCCCAGCCAACCTGGCCTTGAACACTTCCAGGGACGGGGCACCCGCCCCCTCTCTGGGCAGCCTGTTCCAGCCCCTCACCACTCTCTCTGTAAAAAGGGTTCATTGTATCCCAAGGGACCTTCAGGTAAGGCAATGTAGACCTTGCTAAGAGTATTTCTCATAGGAAGAGACTTACAAAGATGTAAAAACAGAAGCTGGTCTATTTGAGCCAGTTAATCTGTTTACTTTACTTGGGGCTTTTACTTGTAACGGAGCCAGTGGTCTCAGCTATCAGCCACACCATTTACAGTCAAAGGCTAACCCAGAATAGCTCCCAGGTCCCTCTGATTTTCTATTTCTGTCAGAGATCTACTTAAAATGCTGACTGTATCCCATTTGGGACACTCAGATCAATCTAAGTGGCTGAGCAGCAGTGAGCTGCACAGTGGCAGGGGGGTGGATTACCTCTCTCTATTTAAAACCAGTGTGGAGCCATGCCCTTGCGGCGGGCGGCTGCAGCCAGGCCTGCCATGGCCACCGGCAGCCTCAGGGCTGCGGGCGGAGCGAGATGCTCCACCTTACTACCAGGGTGGTGTTTCCCACACTGCTGCTGCGTGGTGCTCAGGACACTATGTAGGGATGAGACCAGAAAGTGTATGCTCCCCCCTTCCCCATGTTGCCTCCCATGCTGAGGTCAGCTTGTCTGCTGAGAGGTCACCAGAGATGGATTCAGCTTTCCTGGTGATGCAGAATGACTCAGTGGTGTGGGAATTATCTTAAGCAGGGGATGCAGGGGGAATTGGCCAGCCCCTTCTCAGTGTCTGTGGGGATAGGACAAGGGGCAATGGCTGTAAACTGGAGCACAGGGAGTCCACACCAACATGGGGAAGAACTTTTCCCCAGTGAGGGTGAGGGAGCCCTGGGACAGGCTGCCCAGGGGGTGTGGAGTCTCCTTCTCTGGAGAGATTCCAGCCCCGTCTGGATGCCGACCTGTGTGCCCTGTCCTAGGGACCCTGCTTTGGCAGGGGGTTGGACCCCATGAGCTCTGGAGGTCCCTTCCAACCCCTGTGCTTCTGTGAAATGCCACCCCTTTTTAGTGAGGAGGGCACACTGGCCCATGGGAGCTGGTCAGCATGTAGATTCTTCCACGTCCTGGTGGCTGCAGCACATCAGCAATCTTATTGCATTTCTTCCATCTTTTCCCATGCAGTGGTGGCTGCCTGGTACCCTGACTGCCCCTGAGCTCATGACATGTTCTGGAGGGATGGGCTGTAACCAGGTGAACAGGCTGCAAATAAATAAATAAATCAAGGCCCAGAGGGTGTATCAGGTTCAGGGTGTCTTTTTGACCCGGAGGAGCACAGCGTGCAGAATGGACAGGAACAGATTTTGTTTAAATTTAGCAGCAATGTTGTGGTTGGAAAAGGCTGATGAGAACTTGGCACCTGATTCCTCACCTCATACTGCTCCCCCCCAGGAGGTTTGTTGGCCTCCAAACAGAGCGTTGCTGATGTGTAGCCTGGGCAAGCACCCTTTAAATAACCTTCTGTGGACCGTTGCTGAGCCACTTTGGCTTCTTAGCATCCACAACAGTCTTTACGTGCCAGTGCTCAGGCATGTGAAGGGGTCTCAGCCCTACACAGTACACCAGATGGACCATGAACTGGTGTGGACCTCCCCATCAAGTCACCATCACCTGCATTTTTGGGTCTATGCCATGAGCCCTTTCCCACCCCATTGTCCAGGTGGCAGATGCATCTGGTTGGGTTGAGCTGCCATCTCTTGAAGCCAATAACTCCAGGTACCACAGAGCCACTCCACAATGCTCAGTAGCCAGTCCCACCTTCCTTCCAGCCCTCTCCCTGCACAGGGCAGGTGGGTTCTGATCTTCTTATCATCTCAGCATCACTTCTAGGCTCATCTCTCCCATGCCAAGCCCAAGTGTTTGTCTTCTGTGATGTGATGCCTCCAAGCTGACCTTGTGCAACCTTAGGTCAGGGGACACTGGCACCAGATTTTGGCACCTGGCAACCCCAGGTTCTCTGTGACTAGCTCCTTAAACAGATCCTCCACAGGTCTGTGAACTTTCTTAGCTCAGAGCAAAGAAGGGATCCTGCTGGAAGCTGCCACCATCACCTTCCTGTCTGTAGGGAAATAGTGGATTTCCCCCAAATGAGTATTTTTCCAGAAAGTTTCAGGAGAAATTCTATTCCCTTCCCCAAAACTAGGATTGTGCTGTGCTCATTTACAGGTCCCACTAGCAGCTGGGAAGCCAGCAGAGAGAAAAACCCTGTGCCTTATCCATTCTCCCCACCCCAAAGGAAAAGGCCCTGTGCATTTGCTTACCCTGGCAGCTCACAAACATGTTGTCATGTTTTCTAGTAGCATCTTGAACCCCTGACTTTCCACCATGAAGACCTCAGTGATGTCCCTCTCACTGCCTTCTTGTGCTGTGAACCTGCTGAACACAGCTGGTGTCCCATCCATGGGCTGGGGACAGGGGCTAACCAATTCCTGCTAGCCCTTACAGAAAACACATGCTGGCACCAGTGGAAACAAGCAGTGGGTTTCACTGGGAGGAGCACTGCAGGCTCTTGCCAGCTCATCACAGCTCTTTCCAATACTGCTCTGTTTGCTTTATTTTGGGCAGCAGAGTTAATGACTTCTGAAATGAGTATTTACAGCTGCCCTTTTTCAGCTTAATTGGGAAAAAAAAAAGAAGCCTTTTCATAAAGCTGAGTGCCCTGTGTCATGAAGCTACAACCTGGCTTTCCCCCCACCCCCCTGCCCTTCAAGAACACACCCACCAGGCTTGACAGGCTTTTTTCTACCCTGGGGATTCAATTCCAGAGTGTGTTAAGCAGCTTGTAGGAAGAACCTGCACTCAGTGCCCATGCTGCTTAGCTCAGGTCAGCAGTGTTTGCAGTAGAGGTGGACTTTGAATGGGTATCTCTGGGCCCTTAGTCCAAAGCTTAGCCTCTCCTTTCTGAAACCAAAATGATGCACTGAAAAATCCAGAGGAGCTTCTGGACAGAAGTTTTTTTGGAAGCAAAGAGCTGTAAATATGAAGGTTTAAGGCAGTGTTTTTCTGCACACTGTTATGGCCAGGAACTGTGTCTCCACTGAGGCTGTGGGACTGAACACCAGTAGATATGTATTATAGGGGCTGGGGGGATGTTGCTACGCTCACATCCCAAGGAGCCCTTTTTTCCCTGTCCTCCTCCTCCTTGCACAAGAGACGAGCCCAGGCTGCCTGGGGAGACGACCTCTGTCAAAGCACGCTCCTTGACAGATGAAAGCCCCCTGTGCTGAGATTAGGAGGAACTTTCTGGTCATGGGAACCATTAGACAAGGATATATGAGCCTCCCTCTCCTGCCCTGGCAGTGACCCCAGCTCCAGTCCCAGTCCTGCAGTGCGCAGTCATGACCAGGGCAGCTCGTGACTCCTCTTGGACATGGAGCTTAGAGCCCCTAACAGTGAAATCTGAGGATGGAGCTCCAGAGCAGAGCTCCAGTGGCCCCAACAAACATCATGTGGGCAAAGCTGCTGGAGAATCCTCATGTCATGTGTCTTTTGAGGAGCAGCATCACGCTGCAGTGCCTTGGCACAGTGGGGAATGACACTGGGAGCTGTTGGCCACGGGGAAGGGGACAAAGAGAAGGCAGACAGCTTTGTGAAAGGGAGCATGTTGCAGCTGCCTATGGAGCTGCCTTGCAAAGTGATGGGGAGGGGGGTGTGTGTAGGGAGAAAACATTATCAAAAATAATAGTCTAGTTGGCTAGCTTCAGCAGAGGCTGTGATTATACCTGTCACGATCTGTTAACCTTCAAAACAGGTGTTGTGTGTCTGCAGAGCCAAACTGGTGCTCAGGCTGCAATCTGTGTGTGTGCAGACAGCCATGAGAGGAGCCCAAGCTGGGGGAAGGGCTGGAGGGGGGGGCTTGCCAAATGGGCACAGGCACAGAAAAGGGAGGGTCCTGGGCAGGCAGTGCCTGTGACGCAGATGGACTTGGCTGGCTTTGAAAGGTGGAGTACCTCCCGGCCGTGCTGGGACCAAGCAGGACATGTCCTGGGCTGATGGCAGACACTGCTCCAAGCCAGGCCCCTGGGGAAGGGGCTCCTCGTTTGTAGGGTGATTTAACTGTTGCAGAGTTTAGGCCAGGCTTATTAAAGTTCTCAGGTTACTGAAATTCAGCTGGAGGAAGCTTGACTCCTGCCAGGATCCTGATTTTTCACTTGGTTTTAGGAATTAGGACTGTAATGCTTTGTTGCTTTATCAGCCCAACTCATTGTCTTTCTTTAGTGTATCTGGGGTTTGTTTCCTTTTCATAAAAGCCATAAAAACTGTTAAACTTTTGGGGTTTTCATAATTTTATTTTTGGAATTAAAAAAGAAGAATGCAATATTTTAGTGGGGGGAGTGAGTGGAAAAGTACTTGCTTTCTTCTTCCAGGGAGTATTTACATTATCAAACATGGTGAGGACAATTGTCTTGGGATCTTGCAAGGCTGTATTGTTAATAAGTAAGTCAACAAGTAATGTAATGCTTGGCATGTGTGGAAGGTGAGGGAATGATGTTCAAATGGGAAGATGAGGTAGGGCTCTGAAGGTAGCAGATCCAAACATTGTAAGGTGCCAATAGCTGGCAGTTGGCATCACTTGCAAAGCAAAAAAGACACAACTCACATAAAAATCTCCTCATCTTCTCTACCTGAATGTAATGATCATTAAAATCCAAATCCAAATGGGGGTGGAAATGTGGTTATACCATATGTATGCATAAGATAATCTCACATCTGAGTTCCACTCTGACACTGCTTTTCATTCAATCCCTAAGTCAGGCTAGCTGATTGCTTTTTAAAACTAGCAGACACCTGCATTGTGCCCTGTCCCAAATGGGAACAGCAGAGAAGCACATCTCATCCTGATGTGTGTGACAGTCATCAAGCAGGAATAGCTCATTGTTGACACACTAACAGGTTTTCTCTTAATTGTTGGTGAAACTCCCCTTGCTGTTGCTTAAACAGAAGTTGGTTGGGGTATGAAGCCAGCAGGTGTGGAAAACATGGTTCCATCCTCAGAGGTGGTGCTGCAGGGTTTTGTCTCTCAGTTTGGAGTCTTTTTCCCCCCCCTACAAACTGTTGCTTTCCCCCCTACAAACTGTTGCTTTCCCCCCTACAAACTGTTGCTTGGCCACGTATCTTGGTCATCAGAGATGTGATGTAAATGTGTCTCATACCTTAGGCATTCTCATACTGTGCACCTCCCACCCTGTTCCTGCAAACAGGGGGGTTTGCACTGAAGGCTAAGCCTTAGGGTGACCTGAGCACAATAGCTCTTCCTTTCTTAGCTCTCTGCTGCAAGACAGAGGAGGCTTTAGTTTGTGTAACTGGGAGGACAAGCTTAGTACAAAGGATTTGCATCCCCTGCAAGACTGGATGGGATCATAGAATGGCATGGGTTGGAAGGGACCCCAAAGATCACAGAGCTCCAACCCCCCTGCCACAGGCAGGGCCACCAACCTCCAGGCCTGGAGCTACACAAGGTTGCCCAGGGCCCCATCCAACCTGGCCTTGGACACCCCCAGGGACGGGGCACCCACCCCCTCTCTGGGCAGCCTGTTCCAGCCCCTCACCACTCTCTCTGGAAAGAACTTCCCCCTAATATCCAATCTAACCCTTCCTTCCTTCAGCTTCACTCCATCCCCCTTGTCCTGCCAGTCTCTGCCCTTTGAACAAGCTGATTCCCCTCCTGTTCCTCTGCTCCCTTCAGGGACTGGCAGGCTGCAGTGAGGTCCCCCCACAGCCTTCTCTTCTCCAGGCTGAGCTGGATGAGTAACACTGGGATACAGTGTTATTTCCCAGTTGGAGCTGGAAGTGTGCACAAAGAGAAATCAGTGCAAAGTTTTGGTTTGTACTTGAAAACAGACATGTTATTTGCCAAAACGTGGGGATAGCTGCACCCTGCAGACATCATGCATTAGGAGGATAGAGCTGTGAAGCAGAGGAGTTTCCTTCAAGTTGAGGAGCAATGAGATCCTTCAGAGAACATTTACTTGGAGGCCATAAGCAATGCCTTCTGTACAGCCCCGAGGACAAAGTGTGTTACAGACAGAAATGTATATTGAAAGATTTCCTTGGGGAAAAAAGCTCCATTTCACAGAGTCACAGAGCTGTAGGGGTTGGAAGGGGCCTCCAGAGCCCATGGGGTCCAACCCCCTGCCAAAGCAGGGTCCCTAGGACAGGGCACACAGGGCGGTGTCCAGACGGGGCTGGAATCTCTCCAGAGAAGGAGACTCCACACCCCCTGGGCAGCCTGTCCCAGGGCTCCCTCACCCTCACTGGGGAAAAGTTCTTCCTTGCTGCAAAGCATCAGATCATTTTCTCTGAAAAATTAGATGCTGAAGGGGTTTGCTGATCAAGGTGGGTGTCTTCTTCAGGCAAACAACTCCAGTTCTCACTGACCACAGTGGCACCTTGCTATGCTCCTGTGCCCTCACCTGGGCTTTCAATCCCAACCCTGAAATCACAGGCAGCTTTAAAGCAGGTATGATGGCTCAGAGAAGTGGAAGTGTGTTTAGTCTCCACCTGCTGAAAGGGCTGTTGGAAGCTGCAGAAATAACTGCCCAAAGCAATCGGTGGCTACATGAACCTCCATCATTCCCTGAACTCGGTACCCTGCCCTTGCATGCTCCATCTGGAAGTGGTGATGGGATTATCAAAGGACAAAAAAAAGGGCATTTGTCTCTTCACCTCAAGGAATTCCACGTGCCTTATTTCAGCAGAGAAATGACAGGGCTTTAACAAAGTGTTTCAGTTATTTACAGAGAACATGCTTCATGCCTGTTTCAGACTGGAGGAGAAATTAGATGAGGATGGCTGTTTTCCTTCTACTTTTCTTTTCACAACGACTTCATTTCTTTACACTGGAGGTTAATTACTGAAGTGTGTGTAAAAATAGAAGGGAAAAGCTTATCTTGTATCAGTTAGGAGTTTCTGCAGGTGTTGTGGATCGCGCTGCGTCAGAGCTTGATGCCATTGCTAAAATATGATCCTAACAAAACCTATCACTGCCTCACCCCAATTAACAAAGCTAATTTCAAGATTACAGCTGGTGATTTTCCATGAAAAATTATATCAAATTGTACCAGCCTTAAGGAGGCTCTACTCCATCCCTCTTCAGTTTCACAGAGTCACAAGGTTGGAAAAGACCTTTAAGATCATCCAGTCCAACCATTCCCATCCTGAGCTAAACCAGATCCCTCAGTACCTCATCTACCCTCTGTTAAACACCCCCAGGGAAGGGGACTCAGCCCCTCCCTGGGCAGCCTGTGCCACAGCCCCACAACTCTGCCAGGGAAGAACTTTTCCCTCCCATCTGAGCTGCCCCTGCCCTGGGGCAGCTTGAGCCCATTGCCCCTTGTCCCATCTCCTGTCCCCTGGCTGAAGAGACCCTCGCCCACCTCTCTGCACCCTCCTGGCAGGGCAGTGGAGGTGGGGAGAAGGTCTCCCCTCAGCCTCCTCTTCTCCAGGCTGAACACCCCCAGCTCCCTCAGCTGCTCCTCAGAGGATTTGCCCTCCAGCCCCTTCCCCAGCCTGGTTGCCCTTCTCTGGACTCGCTCCAGCACCTCCATGTCCTTCTGATGGTGAGGAGCCCAGAACTGGACACAAGTTGGATAACTCATGTTTTTTTCAAGGAACATCAAGTCTGAATTTAGTGCCACTTTTCCCTAACCCCCAAATATTTCTTACCTGGGGGTTAAAGTGAATATTGGGCATCCTTTCTGGAGATGAGAACAAGTGAAAGCACTGGGTCCTAGCTGTCCCCATCTTTGCAGTGATTATATCAGCCACATTTAGCAGCTCTGTTTCCCATAAATTCTTGCTAAATGTTATTACTTAGTGTACCTGCTTGAATTCTTTAGCAGTTAAATTTCTGTTATTACTACCCCCAGTAAGTGTCAGGCTGACAGACTTACACATATTTGATCATTTCCTTTACCATGCTCAAACATTGCCATAATATTTGCTTTCTCTCAAGTTTCTGCCACTTTCAGACCTGAGTTACTAAAATCAGCATCCAGAGAACATTCCTAACCTGCTCTTTTAGTAATCCTGGTGCCAGCTACCTGGTTGTACTGATATTAAGAAGTTACTTTAGTAGTGGCTGTTTTCCATGGGTGTTGATTATGGCCAGAGGGGAAAATGTTCATCCAGGCAGGGGGGTTGGAGCTCTGTGATCCTTGGGGTCCCTTCTAACCTAGACCAGTCTATGATTCTATGATCCCTTATGGTATGAACATAATGCCCAGTTTTCTCCTGGACAAGGAACAGAGGTATTTGTTGAACACTCTCTGACAGTCCTGATGCTCTCACTATTCCTGGGTTTATAGGATTGGTAGGGTTACTCTTAGTCCCAATAGACTCAAACATCTGCTTCTTACTTTCTTTTTCTTTGGCCATATGTATTTCCCTGTGTCTCTTTGCTTTGTTATTAATTTTATATAGCTTCAAGATGTATTTTCAGTTTCTAAACATCCATATGTTCATCTTCACTGCTGCTCATATCACATCCTTTTCTAGCCCAGATTGGTTTTTGAACCATAAACTTTTACTTACACTTTTGTTGTTGGTGGTGGTGGTGGTGGTGTTCTTTGAACATCTAGGTTAAAATGTTTAAACTATTCACTACAGGCAGCACATTTAGCCTCCAATCCTTCCTTACAGCTGGCTTGTACTTGATTCTGGCTTTGTAGAATCAAGAAACTGGCTGTCTTGAAATACCATGTGTTTTTCACTGGCTTAGAAAGGAATCAAACATAATCACTTCCACCTTAGGTACCCTTACATTTTACTTCTGGGTTAAGAAAATTGTCATCCATGATTTGTAGAAATTCCAGAGAAGTTAGTCCTGCTGGAAGGAGATTTACATCAGCCAGAGTGAAGTTTCCCATGACATTCCTGCACCCATAGGAGATAAATGGCTTTGGAGCTGCCCCACCTCATTTTGAGGGTGGTTTAGCATTTTGGGGCAGGCAGCAATAACCTCATTTTGTACTTTACCCATCTGGACATGATCCATAAGCAGTCAAAAATCATTCATTCCTGAGCCATCACTGCTACAAAAGAAATGAGTGCCAGCCTTGGTCTCCTTTGCACACCTGATCCTCCCCTGGAAGGTTACGGTCACTGCCCCCACGCCACTCACAGAAGTAGATGTTTTCTCTGGGTTTCATTAGCACAAATCAATCAAAACCAGCAATTTGGCAGTGAGTTTGGAGAAATATTTCACAAGTGTTGATGGGTACTTGAAAATTGTTGTTCAAGAGCAAAATATTGTAGCTTTGAACCTAAAGCCTGAGTTTCCCTGTGGCCAAAATAACACTTGGCTCTCTCAGCAGCTTTAGTTATAATGTAGTTATTGTATATCATATATCAAATATAAATAATGGATAATATATAAATAGAAATAATATTATATCATCATATAATAACTATATAGAATCATAGAATCACAGACTGGTCTGGGTTGGAAGGGATCCCAAGGATCACAGAGCTCCAACCCCCTGCCACAGGCAGGGCCACCA
>VZTU01026950.1:0-15742 GCA_013400835.1 Zapornia atra | reverse complement strand
AGCACACTATTTTTGATACAAGCTCTTTTGAGGAAGAGGACTTGGGAGTACTTGTGGATGAGAAGCTGGACATGAGCCACCAATGTGCATCTGCAGCCCAGAAGGCCAACTGCATCCTGGGCTGCATCAAAAGAACTGTGGCCAGCAGATTGAGAGAGGTGATTCTGCCCCTCTGCTCTGCTCTGGGGCGACCTCAGCTGGAGTACTGTGTCCAGCTTTGGAGACCTCAACACAAGGACATGGACCTGTTGGAGTGTGTCCAGAGGAGGGCCACAAAAATGATCGAAGAGCTGGAGCACCTCCCCTATGAAGACAGGCTGAGAGAGTTGGGCTTGTTCAGCTTGGAGAAGAGGTTACAGGGGGGAACTTATAGCTGCTTTCCAGTACCTGAAAGGTGCCTATAAGAAAGCTTGGGAAGAACTGTTCACAAGAGCATGTAGCAATGGTTTTAAACTAGAAAAGGGGAGATTTAGTTTGGATATTAGGAAAAAGTCCTTCAATGTGAGGGCAGTAGATCACTAGAACAGAGATATAGTGGAGGGTCCATCCCGGGAGATATTCAAGGTCAGGCTTGATGGGGCTCTGAGTGATCTTACCTAGCGAAGATGTCCCTGCTTACTGCAGGAGTGTGAACTAGATGACCTCTAAAGGTCCCTTCCAACCTTACACATTCTATGATTCTATTTTCTGATGTTGATGTGAGTCTCTTGTAAATTTCTTTAGTCACCAAACAGCTGATTCTGAAAGGGCTCTTTTGCAGGACATATTGGCTGAAATGTCCATAAGGGGTTTGTAAGTAGTCCAACTTCAGCCTTGCCAGTACGGTATAACAGTGATTCTGTGGTGTCTGTGAATAGCTGAACTTTAGTTTTTATTAAAAAGGACTGAGTCATTTGCACTCAATTTGTATGATGTTAGCCAACCTTCATTTTTTTTCCTCACAACGTCTCTGGACATCTTATTTCACTGTATTCATTTTTCACTTTAATGTACCTAACTCAAAATATATCAGGATCAGGGATCTAAAACTATTTCATCTTGGTTATTTAGGTCTTACCATTTAATTTCATAGACTGAAAGGAAACAATATAAGCCTGTATTTGTTCTCTGATTGGATAAGTATCTGAGCACTTGTCAAATAAACAGTTAAGGAAGAAAATTTAGATGCATGAAATTGAAATTTGTTTTGCCATGGACATAAACTGTGTACAGAAATTAACTCCAGGTGAGTGAAGAAAAACATAGCTGGGAGAGATTCAGCTACCAACATGGCATTTTATACAGTATCCTCTTAGGTTGACTGTCTGTCCTTTTGGTTTCATTCCCCCCTGAAATCATATCTGAAATCTTCCCTGTTGCATCTTAAGCTCATTAAATCATATGCTTCATTCATTAGCTAATGACTAGAGTTGTGCAAACCCACACTTTTTCGGGTTTATCTGCAGAACAGAAGTCTAAGCAGAGTCACATAAATGAATGGTGTGGAGGGGAAGCAGTTTAGAATGAACCAAATACAGACTTCCTCCCCTGTTGCAAAGAAGAAAACTGAAAAATTAGGTTTTCGTAAGTCATTCCAAGTAAAATGAAACAAGTTATCAATGAAGCACCTGCAGGCTTGGGGGACAGTGGCTGACAGGTGAAAAATGTCCTGGGGGTATTATAGCCATCTGAATATGAGTCAGCAATGTGCCCAGGTGACCCAGGTGGCCAAGAGCATTCTGTTTAGTATCAAAACTAGTGTGGCCAGCAGGACTAAGGAAGTGATCATCCCCCTGTACTCAGCTCTGGTGAGGACGCGCCTGGAGTACTGTATTCAGTGTCAGGCCCCTCACTACAAGAACCACACTGAGGTGCTGGAATGTTTCCAAAGAAGGGCAGTGAAGCTGGTGAAGGATCTAGAGCACAAGTGCTATGAGGAGAGGCTGAGGGAACTGGGGTTGTTTAGCCTGGAGAAAAGGAGGCTGAGGGGAGACCTTACTGCTCTCTACAACTACCTGAAAGGAGGTTGTAGTGAGGGGAGTATTGATCTTATCCCAAGTAACAAGGGATAAGACAAAAGGAAATAGCCTCAAGTTGAGCCCAGGGAGGTTTATATTGGATATTAAGAAAAATTTTGTCACCAGAAGGGTTGTCAAGTACTGGAACAGGCTGGCCAAGGAAGTGGTTGAGTCACCATCCCTGGAGGTATTTAAAGTAGGTGTAGATGTGGGCCTTAGGGACATGGTTTAATGGTGGGCTTGACAGTCCTAACAGTTGGACTTGATCTTAAAGGTCTTTTCCAACCTAAATGATTTTATGATTCTATGAAAAAACAGGGAGAAAAGGGGTGGAAGGAAACCATGGGATGTTTGGACTATTATAACTTAAGATCACACAGCTTGTTTTAAATGATTAACACATCCATAGCTGAGGCATCATAAGAGAAGGATAAATAGGCAGATTTGGTTTTATTATTATGCAGAATATAAGAGTATTCCTGATACTTTCTTATCTGGTCACATTTTAATACTGTTTCTCATCTGAAGTCTAAATCTACTCTAATAAGGATAACACATGGAGGATTATTTAACAAGAGAATTTAAAAAAAAATAATTCAAGTGACCTACTGACATGCCTTGCACAACACAAAACACAACTTAGATTGTATATATATTCTGTTGTGCAAACCAAATTCTCCTTGTTAGAAATTCACTGAAATGCATGAAAAAAAGCAAAACTGAGAAGTCTTTGAAAATAGCACTGAGATAATGGGAAGCATTTAAAAATGGAGTGCAGTGTACTTTGGAAGAGAACAGTCCCTGCTGTTAAAATCCTGGGTCCTAATGAAGGGCTTTCATGTCACTTTGACTTAGTAGATAGCCTTCTGCCTTTGGGACCGAAAGTTTTTGGCTCAGATCCATTTAGTGCATTACTGGGGAAGTTGTGCACATCCAGAGGTCACATTTCGGGTGAGATGTGAAATGGAGGTGGCCACAAAATATTTCAACATCTTCCAGTCTCTCATTCCCACTCTGCTTTCAGATACAGTTCCTGCATTGTCCCCTGTTACTCCTTGCACTACCAAAGTGCACTAAGAAGAAGAGGTTATTTTTGAAGACAATTCTCTTGGATGCTCCGTGACTTTGTGGAGGCATAGTTCATAAAAAGTTCTCCGTTCTATTTATTTTTATTCTTCTTTATACTGTGGTCATTAGTGTCTCAAGTGCTGCAGCTTCCTTTCTGGGATGGGAAATTCTCCAGAGTAACCCTACCCTAACATTCATTCCCCCTTATTTTCTATGAACCTTGGTACATCACAGTGAATGCTCAAATTAGGGTAAATCCAAGAATATAAACCAAATCAATGTCCTTTTTTATTAATCCTTCAACATTTTTACCATATTCTACTACCATAATTCTAAGGATATCGTCATCTGTGTGCATTGCTGCAACAATGAGATCAGTTGTGACAGTGAGTGACATCTAAATTGGGAGTAGGGTAGGCATGTAGTTCCTCTCTAGGGGCTCCTGGGGACTTCCAATGCATGTTTTCCAGTGTTTAGGTGAATTTCTCAATTTCATTCAAGGAATAAGGTTTCTTTTCATGTAGAAAGGGAGAAGAGTAAGTCTGATGCTGTGTCTATCAAGTCTGCCAGAGCATGACAGAGAGCAGTGAGAGCCTGCCAGGCCTGGAGGAGCCCAGGTTGCAGAAGGGCAGGGACTGGAAAAGAACTGTGTAGCTCTAGCTGCAGCACCCCAGGAAAAACAGGATCTTCAAAGATGGGCAATTTTAGTTTTGCAGAGTCCTTCCATGTAATTACCTAACAGAGAAAATGTGAAAATCTGTGCCAGCAGATCCCTGCTGGGATTCACAGCAGGGAAGAGTTGTGCTTAACAGGCAAACACAGCAGCAGGGATCCAGGAAGGGCTCGGTGCAGAGGGAGAGCTGGATGACTTTACAAAAAAACATGTCCCAGCCTGGATCCAAGTGGGTGTATACGCACAGCTAGTGCCAGGAAAGAAAGTTAGGAAAGTTAACAGAATGGGCTTAAATCCCTGTTGCTGTTTCACTGGTGGGGTGGGCAGGAAAAGGGTAAGGATAAGAAAATGGTGGAAAAGATGTAGCAACATAAGTTTTGTGGCCCAGCACCTGGACTCTAGATTAGATTTAGGAAAGTAAAATTCTGCTTTAGTGTTTTCTGCTGACCTAACTCTTGGCTTCTGGATTCATTATATTTTGGTGCTTCTGTTTCTCTATTGCCTGCCTTGTCTGATCAGACAGTATTGAAGCCAGTTGCAATCCCTCAGGGATGTTTATTTGTGCACAAAGACAGGAAAACCCCTTTCACGACTGTGGCTTGCAGTCAGTGCATTAATATGAATTGGGCTGATAACAACCAAAAAGCATAGAAACATTCAAAGAGGCTTTTTCCTACATTTTGTAGGAAAATTCGTAAGACTGGTAGTATGAAGTCTCAGGTCTGACTACCGTTGTATGATGCATGAAGACTGTGTCCTGAGGTTGACAGATAAGCTGAAGCCCTGTGTGTTTTCACTTGCTCTCCTGTCCTGACAGTAGGATTCATCTCATCTGACCTTAGGGTCTCAATGTAATTTCATGGCCAGAGGTATCTAGGTCTGTTTGGAGCTGTTGTATGTACATTGTCATGAAATTCTCCCTAATGCTGGTATGCTTCAACCAGGAGTTAGAAAAGACTCTATCCTCTCTGAAATGACTGTAAAATGCTCTAGGGAATATTCCACAGCACCTAAAATGACACTAGATGTCTCTACTAAGGCAACTGTAGTTGTGCACTGGGGATCTGTATCTGAAATAATCATCCTTCTCTCCTTTAATAGTGAAGGTCTAATCAAAGAAACTTTATTGACTACGTTAGCAGACGATGAATCACATCTAAACTCCACTGACTTATCTGTCGGGGGTTGGACCCGATGATCTCTCGAGGTCCCTTCCAACCCCTACGATTCTGTGATTCTGTGTTTCTGTGATTCTGTGATTCTGTGACTGCATTAATTGGGTGTCTATTGACAGTAAAAATCTGTGATGACTGGTTCAGCTGTGCATGCCTGCGCTGTGGATATCCAGAGCGAGTCAGGCAAATCACAACTGGTATCAGTGTGTTTGCTGAAGGATGGGGAGCCAGTTGCATAACTTGTGGTGAGGAATAAAGATGTGCAGTTCCAACAAATTCATGTTAAAACCATGGAAAACAATGGAGTATACCGACAATTTTCAACAGTGGGGATTTATTCTGTGGTTTTTTCTCCTCCTCTCATTAGATTTCTTAATTTGCTCTGGCAGCCAATATTGTAAGCACAAACAATTTAACAGCTGGATCCTTAAGGATTTCAGTTCAAAGTGTGTGTAGGATGAAGTAGAAACAAAGGAAAAAAGGATATATTTTTTCTGAGATCATATTTAACTTTTGTTAGAAACACCTAAGCACAGAAAATTAGTCCAGAATTCTTATATCATGGTATGACAGAAGTCATGTGGAAACAAATAGTACATCTAATCTCACAAACTTCTAATTTTCAAAAGATGTTCAAACTTTTCCCTCTCTTTGAAATGTGCATATAGTTATGCTCCTTACCTATGAAATATTTTGAGTGAGAACGTTCCCTTGAAAGTCTATATCCTTGATCTCAGTTGTGGAGTTTTTGCAAGCTGTTTGATCAATGATTACAGCATATCTATGCAATTTAAAGGAATTAATGCTTAAAATTATTTGGGCTTGATTCTGCACTCACTATACCTGGCTTTCACAGGATGCTAGGGTATTATTTCAGTAGTCACCTAAGTGAAAGCACACAGTCATCCATAGCATAGGGTTAGTGCAAGTTTACAACTGTTGACCTGAATCACCCATACAGTCTGACAGTATTAGGGAAAAAAATTACAAGCATATAGTAATGAACATTTCCCTTTACTAGAAGACCAAGAGCAAATCATCACACCTATGTTTTAGTCTCTTGCTTCCTAAATAATATTGTGCAGGTCATTTGTATTTCTCCTTTACAATGAAACATATTGAGAAGCACAAGTTATGCCTGCAAGAGCTTTCCACTAGAATTCTGCCCTCTTTTCTCATTCTTGTGTACCTGAAGTGACAAATAAAATCTGAAGTTATAATATGCAAAGCTGTGAAATGTATGTTAGCTCAATGAGTCCTTTCTTCACCAGTACAGAACAGAAGGAACATTCCCAGCTATTCAGGAGCATTATGCTACCAACACAGTTCCAGTCCTTACAGCAGAGGCTGTCATCTGTTCTCCCCAAATACAGAATTAAACTATGTATTTCAGGCTAGAGAGTGGGATGTATATGCTCGTGGCCTGAGGAAAAATGTCTGTCGGTATTTCATTCCCATACCTTTTGCCTGGTTAAACAGATACGTGGTTTGTTGCAGATTTCTCTAGACACATACCTCATTAAGCAGAGTGAGAGCTTCCACTGAGAAAGGGCAGGGTCACAAGTTAAAATTAATTTAATGTCTCTTTTCACATACAGTGCTGGTCATATCAGTAGTTACTTTCTCATAAGAACAACACAACTCCCCCCTTGCCAAGCAGGCTGCTGGGTGAGATATGTGAAGGTCAATTGGCCAAAGCGCCACCTGGGATCAACGCTTAAATCCAGATGCTCTTTAACAGTAAAGCCTCCAGGAAGGGCTTCTGTGAAGGAGGGATTTTTTTTTCATTCTGCTCCTCCCCCCTAAAAAAAATTTGTGCATCTTCCCCCACTCTTGTTTTGACAGGTTAGCAAGACTTCTCCTTTTCATCCTTTTCTTAGCAACCCAGAGCCATTCCTCAAGCCTGCATATCTACAGGAGGCCAGTGCCTGGTGGGTGCCTAAAGATCTCTATCTAGCCTTGCTAGTCCCCTCATCCATCAGAACCACATCTCCAGTGCTGCATTAATGGAGTCTGCCTGCTGGGGAGAAGGGACACTGGAGGTGGGGCTGCCTAGGGTACTTGGAAGGGCTGGGGACATGGGGCTTCTCCTTGCCTTACACCAGGTTTGGTGGGAGGAGAGCAATACTAGGATGTATCTGAAAACTTTGGTGTATCTGCACAGAGAGGCAGAAAATACCGAGGCAGAGGAAGATCAGACTTCAACATCCACAATGAAAAGTGAAGACCAGTACACCTTATCTGGGAACTGATTTATTATGAGGGCAGGATGGTTGATGGTTTCTTTTAAAAAACATTTTTCAACCTGCATTAGTCTGCATTTAGTCTTGAACTAGATTGTACTTGCAGAGCAGGGTATGTGTTTGAACTCTCCTGAAAGCCTGCAGCCAACAAGGGAGATAAAGGCATTCTGTTCCCCACACCACACAATAATAGGGAAGGCATTAATAATGCTGCACTGAAAAATAAACCCTCTGTTTAGATAGCTTTATGCAACAATAACAGGAGCCTGTTCATTAGCTCAGTGTACTCTATTTACTAGGTACACTATGTACAAATAACACAAACTTGCTCAAGTCCCTGGAATTACAAAATTCACAAGCTAATTAATCAGAGCTTGACAACACAGCAGAGGCCATTTCACCTCATATCCAGTGTCAAAGAGGGAAGATAATTTCGTCATGCAGGCACAAGCCTGTGCTAGAGGACAGCTGTTTTTGACTCCTAGCTTTGTTCAGTAGATTCTGCTTCAATTCTCATGGGTATAGTATATCTGATTGACCAATCTGTCTGTGTTAATAATTAAAACCTGAAATCGGGGTAGCAGGGAGGAAGGAAGCAGGAGTACCTTTTGAAATAGATGAATGCTTATACCAATCTGGAATTAGTTTTTGGACTATCTATATGTTTCTGTAATATGAATAATATAATAACACAGGAAAATGGATGACTCACTGCTAGTGCAGTGGCAACATCATCTGTAACATAAAGTGAGTGTCAGCTGGTCTTCAGAGTTTCTTCTAGGATGCTTAGACTTAGACTTCTTTTTTTTCATTTCTTGAAGTTCATTTGTAAGACCTGCAAGATACACTCCCTGTGTATGGTATTGTGAGCTTCTCTGTTATCCATGGAACTGGATAAGTTGCTTTTTATATGCCAAATGAGACAGCAAGAGTATTTTCAGTAAGAGTATTACACTCAGTAACTCCACTGAACAACAAGTAGGTGGTTAATATTTTGCATGATGATCATGGATTGGCAGGCTGAAAAGAAAATATGTGCATCAAACTAAAACAAAGCGATCATTCACACAAGCTCCCTAAAGCATAATTATAAAATTGCAGAAATTCTGAAACAAATTGAAATCCTCTTGGTATGTAGCAGTTTGGGGTACCCTGTCTTTCATAGGATTTTGCCATGTTGGTCTCTCCAGAGATCTCTGGCTTGCATGAAAAAAGATTTTGTCATTATCCTTAGCTTTAGTTTTAGGCTGTTTTGTTCAGTCACTGTGCTCCAACATTAACCACAGCAATGTGAAGCATGAACATTGCTGCATATTTTGAGCAGTGTAACAACAATAGTCCACATTTGCCTGTATTGGAAATTTTTAAATTGTGATAGTTTTCTGTTTGATGAAACATCTCAAAAAATTCCCTATGCTACAATTATCTCATGAAAGCCCGTAATAAAGTTCAATGCATATATTACTTGGAAAACCTAAGCTTTTGATAGATGCTCACAATTCATAAAGCATGTTAATTTTACTTTCGTTTCCTTTCTTCCTCTCTCCGAGATGTGCCCAGGCAGACCTAGTATACTAGGTATGTCTGGATATGAAGAAGGATATGAAAAGACTTGATAAATGTTTTAAGATCTGACACATTTCCAAAATTGTTTTCTGTAAAATATATGACCTGTATAGAATAAGAGATGAAGCAAGGCAGAGAAAAAAGCTTTACTGGCACAACCTTTGTATAACTCTCTAGTGTAA
Source organism: Zapornia atra (assembly GCA_013400835.1). Taxonomy (NCBI): domain Eukaryota; kingdom Metazoa; phylum Chordata; class Aves; order Gruiformes; family Rallidae; genus Zapornia; species Zapornia atra. The sequence continues at coordinate 6,838 of VZTU01026950.1, read as the reverse complement.
TTTGTTTCTATATATTTTTAATGAAAAATGGAATATGAACTGGATTTTATTGCCTTTTTGAAATAGCAGCACATGGAATTTTGTTCAGCCTTATATTCTCTGAAATGCATGATCAAACTCTCTTTTAGATTTCCTTTCTAAAGATCCTTTCAAAAAGGCTCAGTGGTGGAAAACATCTTTCAAAAAATGTTTTTGTAAAGGGAAGGTTCTAAGTGAGTTAGAATTTTTGTGCATGTTAACGTATCCTGTTGTTAATATCATAGCATTTTCATGTAAAATAATGATAATGAAAGCATTCTTAATTTCTCAGCAATTTTTTTCTCTTTTCTGTAAGAAAAGATTGCTATTCTGTCTGCACTGAACTTGCACCAGCTGTATCAGAAATTCAGCACAGGAAAAGAAAAAGGGTCATTTACCTTGCAGATCCAACAACAGAAAACTCTGCTCAAGTCTTTGGCTAGAGAGGATCAATATAAAGAAGGGCCAGTTTCAGGTTATGTGGCATTAGATGATGGGGTTAAGAGCTATTCTAAAAATAAACAAGGTTTATAAAGAAGAAGGAAAAGAATGAGATGTACTTTCCTAGCCCTACATTTTGCAAATTAAAGGTACTGCTTCTAAGTCCAGTTGGCAAGGATTTTTTAAAATATCAGATTTTTATGCTTTAGCTTAAAGCTTGATGCTTCATAAATCTGATTTTCTAGATGTCCATTTGACAGTGAATGTTTTGCAAATTTCTGTACAAGACTGAAATACTGAGTTTAACTTACATGTGGACATACAACTTCTTTGAGGCCTTACATATTTCTCAAACACCCTCAGTGGGAAGTACTAGCAGCTGCTGAATAAAATGGAAAAAAGCATCAAGATCTATTGCAGAAAAGAAGAGAATATGATCAGAGTAGAGTGAATGGCATAAGGCTGCTAGGAATCTTGTTACTCTTCTCCCTTCTCAAGGCCCTTTTCACCTGAGGAATTTGACAAAGGGAAAAAAGAGTAAGGGAGGGCACAAAAATGTTGTGCAGCAGTTTAAATAGCAGAATAGGCTTTTCCATGGAAAATATAACTTTTTTAGGGGTATTTTTAATTTTTTTTTTTTTTTAATTCACTGATGGAGAAGCAAAATAGTTTGTGGCCACAGAACCTCAGGGTGGAGGTTTGGTTATCCCTATCTATCTGCATTCCCTGACAGCCTCACCAGTTCAGTGACTCTGAGGCACAATATGATGGCTGTGAGGGATTGTCTTCCCTCATGGTGCTTCATGGAAAGTGTGGTCTGATTTAGAGGTCCTGACTGTAGAAGAAAATGGGACTGTGACTTATTTCCTTGTAATGGTCTTGAGTAGCTGTAAGAACCTTCATAAGTTGATATGGTTTGGTTTGTTTCTTTTTTTCAACCAGAGTAAAGATTTTAGATTTTTGACTAAAAGAAAGTTTCCATGGGGATAGTTTGGGGTTGGTTTTTTTCTCATTTTTAGTCATGTCTCAGGTTCTCATTTTTTTAATTTGGATGCTTCTGTGCCATTTCTAGAGTTCAAATGTCCTGGTTCTTTATGATTTTAGCTTCCTGGTGGCTACTGACCAGGATCATGCCCACCTCACTCTGCACCATTCATCTGCGTTTGCTATTTGTCTTTACACAAGAAGAGAAGCAGCACCATGTGGCAGTGATTTACAAAGACTGACAAAACACTGAAGCAATATTTCACACACCCTTCAGATCATGAAAGAGAACTGAATTTCTGGAGGGAACAGTTGCCATCTAACTAATTGCTTAAAGCAAAAATTTCACTGCCAAGGTCAGTCTAAAAGCAGAGCAAGGCAGGGTATATTTTATTACATGGAACCTCTCAGTGTTTTAATTTGATTATGTTATTAGTTCCATGTAAGTGTATTAACTGAAAAGGCACGATTAACTGAATAAATTTCATAAGTGATTTGAAGGCTGGTGTCAGCAGTTGGAATCCATAAACCAGTTTTTGCCTATGAAGGCAAGAAATCAAAATTTAAGGTAGAACTTCCCAGAAAAGACACCTGAAAATTATATTGTGGGAAAGGACCACTTATGGGATTTCTGGTTATCCAGTCAGAAGTAAAACTTCTATTCAAATGACAAGAAAAAGGACAGTTAAAAGAGTCTTTTGAAGGTCAATTCAACATTGGAAAATTAATCTGAAGGACACAGCTCCAAAGAAAATTTCCAGTAGCAGAGAGCAGCACTGTCATGAGGCCCTGTCTGAAAATCTTTGTACACTGACAACTGATGTTCACATTAAAAAAACACAAACACCAAACCACACATTTATTTTGATACTTTAAATATAAATTAAGTTGACTTTGCTTCAGAGTGTATTTGAAGACTTAAAAAGTAAGACCATAGTAATTCTATTAGGCCACTGTTACATGCTTTTGAACACTTTTTGAACACTTTAAAGACAAACATTTCATAAACAAATAAAAACATGCTGCTGTGAACCCAGATATTCCTTGTCTCTTCTTCTGTCTCTCCTTGCACCTTTGGACATTCATCTGCTCTATGTTGCTCTTAGAATTTGAGCTAATCTTCTGATTTTAAATGTTGTTGCTGTAGAAAGAAAAATCTGAGTACATTAGGAATTAGACTGGCTATATCTGTCTGGGCACCAAAAGACAGGCACTGACTAGGCATGATGTCAGAGAAAGTAAAAAATGCTGCAGAGGAAGAAAAGCTGAACCTATGCAGGATTGCATATGTGTATAGCTAATCATACCTATGCATGTGCTCTTCTAGGGTGAGAAAGGTCTCCTGCTGTGAAGAAGGCTTTGATTTCCTTGTTACAAGGCGTTAGGCCTGCTCACCCTTGGTGCTGCTGGCACCATGTTCCCCTCCAAGCCTCAAATATATAAAAACTTTATTGCCTTTGTCCAGGAACAAGTGTTTTGGGAATAAGGATCCTGAGTTGGTTTTACATTCATCAGATGTGGAACTTTGATCCTTATGTTTACCTATGGGAGAGCTATGAAGAGCTGAGACTGTATTACAGAGACCAGGGTGAATGAAAAGCAAAGCAAAGCTGTAGAAACAGAACACTATGCGCCAATCATACTACTGTGCTTCTGCCCAAAGAAAGAGTATGTGCATATATCCATCTATGCATTTTAAAAAGGTTGTAAAAGTAGCTTACATCATCATGCTGTAGCCTCTGAGGAGGCAAAGAAAAAATTGCTTGAATCTCCCTGTCAGACAGGCTGTGAAACATTGGGTGGGAAGGCGTCATTCATAGCCAAACTGAAGTCATGGCTTTACCCTTAGAAGAGGTTTCTGCAGACTCTGACTGTTTCAGGAAATCTTTGTGATCACTACCATGAGTCTTTATTTACAGAACTAGATGTTTTGTTACAGCACAGGAAATTCTTTACAGTTTGTGTGTTTATTGAAACTGCTATGATGTATATAAATGGAACTAAAAGCACACGACTGGCTCTTATGAATAGAACAGATAAAACTATTCATGATGAATTACATTTGTCATAAACTCAAATAATGAACTACCAAAATCCCAGGAGTCAAACTATTTAATGCCGCTTCCTCACCCAATGATCCTTTCTATAGCCTATTTTAAGGTGAGCTATTAAACTCTAAGCAAACACTTGACTGTTATTTTTGGAATATGGGAGAGCAGGCTCTAAGGAGTTATAGCTGTGAGCAAAGGTTCTTAGAACTGTCCTCTGACTATTTTTTGAGCTAACCAAGACATACACCAGTCGGCACATTGTCAAATGTCCTCTTCTAGCTCAGCTGGAAGTGAGAATGAGACTTTGACAGTTTCAAAGCAGCCCGTCGTTGCATAAGGTGCTGCTCGGGCGCTATTCCAGGTTCCAATCCAGCACCTGTGCTGTTTTACAGAAGGCTTTTCCAAATAGGCAGAGAGAGCAGCTGACAATGAAACTGAAATATTTTGTATTAAAAATTTCCAACTAAATATTATAAAAGAAACAGTCTGAAACTATTTATGGTGAATTCATTCCCAAAGGTGACCTCTTTGGAGAGCTTTAATCACCTAAAAATAAAAGTAAAAATGGATGTACTGTCTCTAACTTAACTTTCACTGCATTTCAATATTTTTTAAAGTTAAAGGAAGAATGGGAAGTGTCTTACATGATAAAAAAATTAATATCAATAGTTGAATTAATAAAACAGATACAAATTCTTAAGCTATTGGAAATCAATGAAAACATTAATTATTAAAGCTGCAAAACCCATCAGTCTTGTAGGAAGGTGTAGTCTTCTAGAATATGTTAAAAGGCAACATTGCCCACAGCTGATTAGCTTGTTAAGTCCAGAACACTGTACTATAGTAAGATTTACGTGGAAAAAAAGGCACAGTTAATTTCTTATCATTGGCAGCTTTCCGTTGCTGGAAAATCTATTTTTCTGCCTAAGGACTGCAGCTGATATACCAAAGACTATATTTTCTAGCATACTTCTTTGAACATTGACATTAATGCTCTGGCACATTCTGGTAGAAATTCAGAAGCCTATCATAAAGCTTAAATGAAATACTTTTCTTCTGTTTCCCCAGAAGAAAAACAGTCAATGGTAAAATGTCAATTTCCATTGAATTTACTTTGGGAAAAAAAATCCAACTGATTGGTCTCAGAAAGTAAAAATACGTTAACAATATGATATGACATTTTTTCAAATCTATAGCAAAGAATAATATAAAAAGGAATTCATACAGTGTTATAAATTTATATTTGGCTTTTGCTATGAAAGCATGTTGAAGAAAGACTTTAATGCAGAATCAAGTAAACTTTCTTTAAGACAGAAAGTTCAGATGCCCCTGAATAGCTGTAAAATTCCAGGCTGTGTGGAGTGTATTTTCACCTTCTGTCCAACCCTGATCTTTGCCTCAGGTGTACTCACTTCCTTTGTATGCCCTTAAGCTTGATATCCCAAACCTGTTTGCCTGCTAGCCAGCCCAAAGTCCATAGCTCTGCTGAAGGCAGGGCAGCTTCACACCAATGGGCACTTACAACCATGCAACCATGACTGGGAAAGACACCTTGAAGTAAGGTTGCTCCAAGTACCTTCTTCTCACCTCATGGCAGGCTTCCTTTCCATTTATTCTCAATGGGAGTTGCTATCACAGGTTTTTTCTGCTCCCACCACACATATTGAGTAATGACACATTATCTCCTTAAACTCTGACATTAGTTATTGCTAGCAGGTGTCTTAAAATAGCAAGCTCATGACTATAAAAAAAAAAAAAAGAGTTAAACTTTACTGGTCACTGAAGAGAAATGAGCAGCTTCAGACAGGGAGTTTCCAATACTCCTAAGAAAGGCAGTGTGATGTGGTGGGGCAGTACCCCTATTGGTACCCCTGATTCTTGTTGCTTCTTGCCTACCCTTTGGTAACAAAGGATGGTGCCTCTTAGTTATCAGATCAGTATCTGGTTCCACTTGCACTGACTTTTTGAATGCAGTCATCTGTTATCGCCCAGCACAGCGGATGTGGCCAACCCAAAGTTACACTGGTGCCTATCGCTAGTGGCATTGTCTGGTAATTGTCACATTTGTTGGTTGTCTGTAGTGAGCTGAATTTAGAGGATCCAAGCTCACAGTCAGATTTTGGATAAAAACCATGACACTTAGTGTGCCACTAAGACTCTAAATGTAGCTGTGTAGATGTGGTTTACATTTGAGTGAGAAGTGTTACCTGCCATTAGAGTCAAAATCTGGGGTGTTTACCTGCCTACACTCCAGACACTTGGTATGTTGTCTGTTGTACCCACCTGGCTTATGATGCCAGTCAAGGAGGTGTGGATGTCCTCTCATATATAGGTAAAAGCCTCATGAAAACACCTCTGTATATGTAATCAAATTTAGGTGTTGCAGTTCAGAGTGGAATGTCCTTGCCAGCAGTCTTAGTGACAGTGACCTAGATAATAGATGCAGAGTAAACTATTTCCCTTCAGCTGGAATTTATGCATAGCCACTCTACATGCTTAGCCAAACATCCATGTTCTTACAGTCAGATAATATTTTCAAATTTGTTGTTTTCTTTTAAACTTTTTTTCTAATTATCCCTCTCCAATATAAGCTGTTGAGAACCCAGCCCTCTGAAGTGATAACAAATAATGTCGTGCACAGCTGATGTGTACCATGAAGGTCTTTGATTGTCTCTTCCCAGGACATTCAGTTTCTAGTTATATGAAGCCTTTGAATATTATTTGGAAAAGTGGTAGTCTGTTTACATACTTGAAATTCAGTTCTACTATTTAATATAATGTGACACATCTCAAGGCAGGGTCATGAAAAAACAAATAACATAAAAAATAGGGTTTATGTTCTCAACTTGAAGGTATATATCACCCCCTAGTCTTTTTATTTGTAACTCTTTAGTATGGGAAATTTGGATATCTTATTTATATATCAAAAGAAGAATGGTCACGTTTGCAGGCACTCACTAAGCTCTTGGTTACCAGAACCTTTTATACCTTCACCCACTCAGAAAATATCATCAATTTCATCTGAGCTGATGAGTTGGGTTGTCCTTAGTCACAGACAAATCAGTCACAGAGTGCTGAAATGTCTATAAAGATAGGCCAGGACAAGCTGTGGCACAAAGCAGGATCATCAGAATATTCCAAGGATTCAGTCTATATCTTTCCACTCTTCTCACCATCAAGTCAAACAAGTAAAATAAGATTTGTATAATCACAGAATCACAGAATCACAGAATCTTAGGGGTTGGAAGGGACCTCAAGAGATCATCGGGTCCAACCCCCCTGCCAAAGCAGGCTCCCTAGCTCATATCACATAGAAAGGCATCTAGACGAGACTTGAATCTCTC